>BROG01000770.1:160000-320000 GCA_030159075.1 Atrina japonica | reverse complement strand
TGCTATATTAATATACTTCCTCTGAAAAGACAAACGAAATAACAAAATTTGTGATTAAAAGTACTTCATTTGTTCTTAAGAGCAATTCTCTGTAAAGACCAAAATTGGTCGGAAATGGTATCTCGCAAATTTTGAAAGCAGCTGGTCACAATGATAGCCTTGCATGAGAGTAACAAAACCTTACAATTTTTTCCCCAGTAAAACTTCCTCGTTACCATAGCAACGTTCATTTATCTATATTGAATATGGTAACCTAATGGAAATAGCCATATTACGTAAATTTCATGAATTGTGATATTTGTCAGTTTTGACAGCAGTTTTTTGTATTAATTATTGATCTTAACATGTTTATATAACAAGGTAGAAAATATCGGGGATCGTAATGCCTCCGTTTTTAAAGAAAATCAGTTGAAAGTTGTTTTTTTTAGGTTAATATAGGGAAATTCCATGCAAATTGATATCAGGCTTCTGTAAAAACGCAACATAGGAAATCGCTCATTTATCTCTAATGACTTTAGTAACATTAGTAGAAACCAACAGAAAAATATCTTAGTGGGTATTTTTGTTACTAATTAATAACTCATTGGACAACATCAACATAATTTGTTATCCGTGCAAAAAGAGAACCCTTTAAGAAATTTGGAAATGAACAGCTTATCTGAACTCGGTACTACATGTGGATACAAGAAATCGTACTTGCAATAAACATAGCTCCATAATGCAACCAAATCACTCGTAAATACGAACAATGTTTAGGTTTGGGTTTTTTTTAAGTCAAAATCTATCGCTACCCGTTTTCTCAAACCGGAATTTCAATGTTTTTGTTTCCACTCTGTCAATACAGCCGAAATCGTTGTCAGTAATGCGCTTAAAAATAACCAGGATACGTTTGGAATAAACTAGAGCGTATATCTCACGTTGATTAAAGCGGTCACTAAAAGTAGTAGTCGGAGACGGAGTCGGATTCGAGAATCAGCGGAATCGAACAAATAATTGTCTATTTCTTCCCCAATACTTATTCAATTAACACAATAATTGTAGTATATCTTTATTGTGGTATTTAACATCATTTACAGTAGAAAATTGAACAAAATTATTTTGGACTCAATTTACGTGACATTGTCTTACGTTGGCACACTAAAGTAAGTAGTCGGATTCGACGGCGGTGTAGAGGTATTGGATCGATCGTAGTTCATTTGCTATACTTAGACTTTAAGAACAGTATATATTACAATCGCTAATGATAATATCCTTCTAAATATACCATTAAATGACACTAAAATCACTTATTTTTTCGTTAGCAATCACAATTTGTAATCGCTTAGTAATACTACAGAGTCGGATCAAAAAGATACTAATGTCGGATTCCTGATAGTATAGTGTTTTCGGATTCGATTAGCGGCGGAAGCGAAATAAATAATCGTTGATTTCTCACCCAGTTTTGATTCTATTTAAGTAATATTTTCAATGATAATTAATGACATCTTTCTGAATTATTTTCAGTAAAAACTTACTCAAATATTGGATCGTTTTAGATTTCCTAGGTTTTGGCTGATGAAAGCACACTAAAATTAGCAGTCAGATTTCAGTGGCGGAGTTGAGATGTCAGGTCAATTTACACTAATCGGAAGCTTTTGTCACTAAAGATAAACTGAATACAATTATTGTATATAATCATAGGTATCCTTAAATATTATTAAATGACAATTAAATAGTATATTTTGTGTAAAAATCAAGATTTACGAGAAGCTATAAAATCAGTTCGAAAAGAGACAGTGTCTGAGTCCTGATTTGAACGGACGCGGAAATCTGGAGGTATGGTATATTTAGGTATATTATATTGCTAATACAGTATATAATGAAATTATATATATTATTTGATCTCGACAGTAGTTATTTACTATATTTGAAGGTTAGATTTAAAAATATTATAAAGATTTGATATGATAGGACAAATTTAGTTGAACTATATACGTGGAAAATTCTTAAAATAGCTAAACTTTGAGTAACCGTTGCTAAGAAAAGAAAAAAAAATACCCGCTCTGATTTTATAATATATTGTTCTGTAAGACTTATTCAAACTTTAGGTCAAAGTATCATAAAATTTCTATGCTGCATTTTTTGGGGAGTAAAGTCTTGAAAAACCAAAAAATCATAAAATTCTTCTAATTGGGATATTGCCGAAACCCCCTATCTTTAAGTTGTTTAGGCAAAATGCCTTCTTTACTGATTATCAATTTAGATTTTGTTGTTTTGAATGTCTAATCAAAGTAGATTCAAATAAAACATTTACACTATTGATATATCTTGTATGTTAAAAAAAATAAAAAATAGAAACTATGCAAAAATGCCTTTTTCTATATGGATAAGAGTACAAATCTTTGTTGCCATGGCAACAATATATATTTTTTCAATTTTAAAATCAATATTATGTTTAAGCATTCTATAATAAACATATGTAGTAAATATGAGCGTATTCTGTGACATACTGTTTCTCAGCACTTAAATCATTCTGTGGTCTTTACATAGAAATACTCTTAATATATCAATGTATAACTGAATCTGAAACCATTCGTTGAAAGAAGTTTGATTCGTGAACATTGCATTTCTTAAATTGTTTTCTTGTATATTTTTACCATTATTGTTATTAATATATACTTCTTAGTATCATGTTTATAAACATGAGTATGTATTTGACAGTGTGTATTGGTATGTGTGTACATATGTAATCGCGTGTGTGCGTGTATGTGTGTATATGTGTGGTTGTCTGTGTGTTTGTGTTTCCTGCTTTATTCCTCCTCTTAGTGTAAACACCTCTAACGGAATTTTAATTGAAATTTATCTTTAAAATCAGTCAAATGTCATCATTATGTTTTATATTTTAAATCCAAGTGTAAAACCCAAAAGGTTTTGCAATACCCTGGCATCTATAATATTGTATAACAACATCAAACGAAATAATGAAGTTACATAAATAAAACGCAAAGAAAAGAAAAGTAAATAGTGTATAATTCTGGGTTAATTTTGCATGATACATATCAAAATATATCTCCCAGAATATAGTTCAAAGTCGATTTAGGAGTTCAAACCGATGCCTGGTATCAAGACATGCGGAAAACTTAAATGACCCAGAGTGCATTGACGTGACTGTAAATGTGTATCTAGTGATATATCCATTCCAATGCGTTTATGCCTGGACATAAAATGAGATTTAACAATACTTTGTTCGCAAATATGACTATTCAGGGATGGGGGGGGGGGGGGAGGGTATAGTGCCTCGGGATTTTGAACTTGGAATTTTAGAAATATTTTATTGAAGTCTAGAAATACACAAAACTATGTAAATATTCAAAAACCTATTCAAATTCGTTATCATTTGACCTTTTACTGCAAATTTGGTAAACATGCTTTATTTTTTGCATTGTGAATTGTTCGTTATTTCGGCCCCGTATGATAAGGTAGAAATTCCCTGTTGGTATATTTTCAATTGTCCACTTACAGCTGGAGTTATCACTGGCGCGTCTGTGGGGTCAGTAGTGTTTCTCGCCATTCTCATTGTTTTTGCCATCTCCATCATTAGAAGGTATGTGTGTTTTATAATTGGTATTTTTACTATGTTAAACGACAGTAATCACAACCATACTGTGGCAACCATTAAATTAAGAATAAATAGTTGAGTTCTTCATCATTTATCATTCTGGTTTACAGTTTTATGAATTCAGACTTTGCAGTTTTGTCTACATCTCAATAATTAATTCAAATATGGTTTTTATTCCAGACAAAAGTTGAAGAACAGAATGAGTACTTCGTGTAGGGGATACGCAAATAATGATGATAATATGCAACCATCCTCAATAGAAAATATGTCACTAGATTCAATAAACAGAACACGAAGTCAACATACTTATGCAGTGTTAGAACCAGAGAATATAACGAAGGATGAGGTTTACCAAGACAATTCATCGACTTACGACATACTTCATAAACCTAGACCGAAGTTAAATTGTTCAAATGAGAAGGACATATATAATATGGTAGTCGCTACAGATAATGAGTACGGTGATCAACAAATGCACGATGCAATGGAGAATGAGTGTTATGATAAAATGTCAAATTTGGAACCGTCAGCGTCAAATGTACAGGACGTTTACGATGCGACAGCGGATTCTGTTCGTGTCCATAACGACGCCTTTTTATCAAGCGATGGATATAGTAAAATAAACTGATTCCACAAGAGAGAGAGAGAGAGAGAGAGAGAGAGAGAGAGAGAGAGAGAGAGAGAGAGAGAAACAGAGACAGAGACAGAGAGAGACAGAGAGACAGAGACAGAGAGATAGAGAGACAGCGAGAGACAGAGACAGAGAGACAGAGAGAGGGACACACAGAGAGAGAGAGAGAGAGAGAGAGAGAGAGAGAGAGAGAGAGAGAGAGAGAGAGAGAGAGAGAGAGAGACTTTGCATTATGATTTTGCGAAACACTAAGCGGAAACGTTTTTTTTTTTTTTTCTAAGCACAACCTCTCTACAACAGATGTGGGACACTTAAGTGATAAAGAGGGAACGTCAGGACCAGTGTTAGGAACGTTTAAAAGCTGAATAAAACAAATGAATCTCTATATTCAATAAAGAAACTCATAACACTGCGGGAACATTAACGCTCTGTCAGTTTATTTCATTTTAGATATAAAAAAGGTTCCAATTTAATGTCTATAACCTAAATAATAAAGTATGGGCTTGTAAAACTGACATTTGTCTAAAAAGCATACCTTGGACCATGGGACACTAGTGATTCTGTGTCTGGAATCTGGGAAATACCCCCAAGCTCTCCAGTTGAGTAATTGCAAATCGTATCCAGCTACATGTAAGATACTCCCGACCCATTGGGGCCTCGGTAGACCCCTTCGCTGACAATATATTTCACTTCACTTTAAAGGCTTGATCAATCTACACATGTATATCAATGGAGCCTTTCTTGGGAATAATTTATTAAAAATCAATTCTGACGTAGCATACCCAAGAGTACTCAGACCACTTGTCATACCTTATATTTGCTGAATTTCTTTTCGTTTTCGGAGTTAATCAGTCCATCAATGGAGTGCTTTCATAAAGATAAAGAGGTAATAATTTTGACGCTACAAAATAGCACGTCATGTTGTGCAAACAAATATTTCTAGCATTTAGCTCTTATGTTGATTATGTTTCCTTAGATAATCTAGTATTGAGATGAATAATAATAATGTAATATATCAGCCACCTCACGATATTATTAGATAGTATACTGGAACACGCCACAAACAGTAACCCGCTTTTGCAAACCGTGCTTTTCACGGAACTTGACCTTTTAACGAAATTTGACCATTTCATCGAGTTTGACCGGTTCATCGTTTGGCTATTTGCGACGGGTGCAGCATGCCAGCAGAGGGACGCTGATTTCTTCCGGACACCTGGTCCTATTTCGTTTAGGATTTACAATTGTTCTTCATCTTCGAGATCATCGGACATTTAATTCGTCGTATTCTAATGGATTTGAGCTTCGATTATCAATTGTCCTCTTTTTATTTTATTCATATGTAGGCTCATAGTGGGTAACACCAGTCGACTGGGTATAATTACTCTTCCATGGCACCTGATCCCTGATGTATTTTCAGAGGTCTGTGTGTGTCTTGTTTTTTTCCCCCGAGTTGTAAATGATCTCCCGAACTTCCTAATGATTAATGTTTTGGTATCTCTGAATTTTATATTAACAAACAGGTGTCAGTCGATAACATATAGAAATATGTGCGGTGATGTGTATCGTATAGGTTTAGAAACATTTACATATGAAGTTTCATTTTATGTCATCAGTCTCAAATCCACCCCACTCCTTTCTAAAAAAATCTAGATCCGCCACTGCATTTGAACGAATATCTATAAATAGTTGTACTTAAAATATGCTATATTGGCAAGGGACATTTATACAAACATAGGTAACTTCGTCATAGTGGGTAAAGAAGTACCCAAGACAGGGTTGTGTACAAAACAAAAGGCTAGGATGGAAATTACGAAGAAAAAGAATCCAGGATAAAACAAATTTACCCTAGCTCCCTCCAACCCACTGAAATCAAATAGTTGCTGGTTGTAAACGTACACTGTGTTTAAATGTGTTCACCCTATATATTCCCAATGTACGTAAATGTATATACTGAAAGGTGAGTTTGTAAGGAATCGTAGAATGGCCTCGTAGAAAACAAATCCCGAAAAATAAATATCTGTACGTATAAATAACAATTTCATACGTACAAAGAATTGTATAAAACAAATATTTGTACGTGCAAATAACTCCTTTATGTACAAATAACTTATGCGTCGTACAAAGAAGTATTTGTAGGTACACATGATTATCTGTATGTATCAAGAATTAATTGTACGTACAGAAATCTAATTCGTCCTCGCAATTTGTGCATACGACGAAATAATTTGTGTATCTATCTAACAAAGGTTGATTAATCAAACATAATCCATATAAAAGATAAATGTAGGGGTACATGCAAATTATATTGACGAATTTAGATGGTGTATTTGCTTCGTGCACCGCCGTAAATCCACCTCTTACAATTATGTGCAGTGAGCACTGCTGATTCAGACGGGAGGAAATCAGGAGTGCATCCACTAAAGTTGTATTTTTTTTTCTGAAAAATGTCAAAAAAAATGTATGTCACCAACCTCAAACCCTGTTTACAAAATGACCAGACCCAGAACTGGTTCAGTTCGTTGTGACTAAACTAACTATTTGAAAGTAGAAACAGTTGTGAACTCTTTGCGAAATACTAGACTAATCAAAAGTTGCTGACTGAACAATTCTTAAACCCCAATCATTTCTGGTACTTTAGAATATTTACATTTTAAAGGGACAATGGCTGTGGTTTCTTTGTTTATTTTGTTCTTCCATTTTTACTACTTAGATTGATATACTTAAACAGGAAAATAGATATACTGAGGCATAGTAATAAAAATTCTTAAATATATATATATATATATATATATATATAAATATATATATATATATATATATATATATATATATATATATATATATATATATATATATATATATATATATATAACTGAATTAGTTTTATACAATATTCCTGAGTAAGTGATAACCATCATTGTTTGTTATTCAAAACCTTCAACTTAGTGTCCGGGCTATATTGCTCCTCGTAACCTATAAGTCAAATAACAGAATGAATTTGCCCATGCATAACGTTTGATCAAGCTATAGCAATGTTTGAAACCGTGTCCGAATCCGTATTACCTTTTCAGATGTAAAGTATTTTTATTTTGGCATAAATATGAAACATAAAAAAACGCACTTACAAATTTGTCCTTCAATATTCGACATTGTTTATATAAGCTGTCTACGGCCAATCGCGCGGACATCTACGCTGAGACACTGGAAGTTAATTTACGATGACCGATACAATATAACGCTCACAAAGGTAAGGTTTGGACATTGATTCTACTGTTAGGCATGCTGACCCGTTAATGTTTATACAAGATAAATCAAGATGAAATATTACATTAATGTGCATGTGCAGTGTTTGCCGACGACGAGCGTTATTGCATGTCTTCCGAGAAAACAAGATCTATCTCTTTATCATTTTCTTTTAAACTTTGTCATTGAGGATAGTCTGTTTTGATAAGTGCACAGAAAACACGTCAACTCACCCATCGTCCAAAAGCAACAGCTAATAATTCGGACATCTCATTTTACAGCAAAAACATTACAAATAGCATCATTCTTTTGGAACATGTCTTTATCCCTAGGTAGTGCATTGCTGTTTGGTATATTCCTCATACCAGGTAGGTGTTTCGATATTTAAACTAATACTAAATATTTAGAATTGATTGAAACACGTATTGTAACTTCTGAACAACAGGAGTCACATTAAGACTAGTCGAAATAATTATGATCCAGTTTCTTAATATGGGAGCGTGCATTAATTAATATTCAAAGGTAGTTTTGAGGAAAATGTTGCTCATACGCCTACAATTCTGAGAAAAGCCTGTATATCTATTAAGTGTATTAGTCTAAAGATAAGTTTTCGATCAGGGAGTTAAACACACCGGTACAGTAAAAGATAAAATTATTTAGATACGTTTATGCGCTTATTTTAAGTGGCTATTATCAATGTAGAACGCTAAAAGACTTCCAGAAAACACAAATAAGTTTCAATACCAAATGTTTGTATTTTGTGATGTATTATAATTACAATCGATAAATAGATAGATACGTTTAATGTCAACGTTCCGCAAATTTTACGGTCTTTATAATAGGCTTGCTTGCGACTACCCTGTTTCACTAAGTGATGTTGAGTTGCATTTTCGTTGGCGGTTGTTGAGACCTCTGTACCAATTGGGACTCCTCATATGTGTTTCATTGGACTTGACTGTGGATTTACGGCGGATGCGATAGGTCGACAGGGGATGCTTACTCCTCCACGGTACCTGATCCCACCTCTTGGTTTCCAGGGGTCCGTGTTTGTCCAATTTTACCGGATTTGTATCTATGTCCTGGATATTCTATTGATTTCTACTTTGGTATCTGATTTTGGTTTATAGAACAAAGGCATCTGTAATATTAAAAACTGTACACCACTGTGAACCTAGTCCACAGTTCGGCGTCTGCAATTCGATTCATAAAACTGTGAGACACAAATCGCAGCCTGCAGTTCGACTTTTGTGATCATTTAAAATATGTACGTGGGTGTATTTGATTCAAATATGAAAATGCATTACTTCGTTAATTTTTCCTCGATTATCAGACAAGTCGGAACCGAATGCATTTTGTTGGAAAGGGGGTTACACAAAAGGACAGCTTACTTTTAGTGCATTGCAGACGACAAGAATCTTGGAGATTCAATATTAGTATAAATCTTAAATATCACAAAGGGGTGGGAATCTTTCATTTAGGTGCTCTTTTCCATAGTGCCCTACGGGTCAAAGAGCTTAAGACTATATCTTGATTCTACGTGTACATACTGGACTAACTTTTAATAATGTACCTTCGATGGACCTTTGGAAATTACCATGGATCGCAAATATCACAAAGGTATACTTTCTCATTGTGCTATACGTATAAAATGCAGTCTGTATAAATATTCCCCAATGCTCACTGGCAATGTTTAGGATTAGCAAGGATTTTCATATTTTGACATTTCAACTCATGTGTAAATTAGACAATTTGTAAACAGCACACTGTTCAACTTTTTCTGGTATACTCCAATCAACGAAATGACAATTGTTAATCTTATCAGCACGTTTTTATTAATATTTTCGTTTATTATGCATTGATAGGTTTTTCACCCAGTGTAAAATAAATAAAATAATCACGTATTAAACACAAAATAAGTACATGTATATCACATATTGTCGATAAAATACTTCGAATTTCTTTTATTTTACAGAATGTTCAGGATATTACTGGCAACACGTCTGAAAACATAATTTTAAACATTTTGATATATTTAGAAATCGCATTTCTTTCATTTTTACATATAATGTTTAGAGAAGAATCGGGGTATATAATGACCATATGTTTATATGCATGATTCGTTTTTAATTTCCCAACATGGAAGATAACGCTGGCATAACATAACACACTATTAACTATATTGTGGTGCAACAGTATCTATACTTTTATCTTTTTACAGCAAGTCATAGCCAGGATGACTGTAGGTATACATTTACATCAGGCAGTGGGATAGTACAGTCACCCCAGTACCCATTTGGATACCCAGACAACCTACAATGTTCTTGGGAAATAACTCCAGTCAGTGGCAAAATTCTAAATTTGCACTTTGATGATTTTGATCTAGAAAATGATGGACAATGTAACAAAGATAGTTTAAGTGTAAGTTTTGGGTATGTATTTATTTTGCATCAATTTAAACGAAAATACCATATACCGATAACCAGGTGAGCACAGAAACAAATACTTATATTGCACGTCGTTGTCTAGAAAGACAAACCGCCGGTTATGTGGCCGTGTGGTTAGAGCATCACGTTTTGAACCATGGATTATTTTACTTCCGGTCACAGCAGGTTCGAGCTCCAACGGAACTTAAGCTAATAGTTTACCTTATGGCTGAGAAAATTGTCGAGTGTGACGTAAAACACTGCAAAATTCAAATTTAAATTTTGAAAATACAGAACAAGATAATTTATATTATTTTAAAAACACTATACATCTGACACATCTGAAGTATTGAATGAATTCCTTACCTCTCACAGTTGCATGCACTATATTACAAGGAAGGGATTCTTCTGTCCATGTTCTAGGGTGTAGAGAAGTGACACGCATTTAAACAGAAATGTTGTCAGTTACGCCATGCATACCATATACTATGAACATGATTCAGTATACCACTGGCTCAGATGACCGGTGTACTTTACCAGATAAGACTCCTGTCCACAGATTGATGTTGTTTTTATAACTGGCTAAACTAAAACATAGATAGCTAATATGTTTACTTCATATTTAGATATCCACTGGAATGACCTTATTGTCAAAAGCTTGTGGTACTCAGCTTCATGGTAAGACGTTCACGTCTTTGGCAGGCTTTCGTCTGGTGTTTGTTACAGATTCATCTCATAGAAATGAACATAAAGGTTTTTACGCAAAACTTAGCGGTAGGTATTATATATATATATATATATATATATATATATATATATATATATATATATATATATATATATATATATATATATATATATATATATATATAAACTGGTATTATTCTTACATTTTTTATACATATAAAGTGACCTTTGTACTTTTCGAAAGCATAAAAGGAAACCAACCCGACACTCACAGTTGTTCTAATTTTATTTGTTTGTTTGTTATTTGATCGCATGCCATCTAGGTTACAAACCCCTTACAATTTCAATTGGAATTTCATGTTTAATTGTTTTGCAATTAACCTATATCTAACATTAATATTTTTGTTTATTTTCCGACCAACGGAAGGCGGGCGCTGTAGTAATGAAAAGAGGTAATCTGATCATTTAGGTTAGATTGACTAAAATTGTTGATCAATATATTTAATTTTTTGCACAGAAAAATATATCACCTCATACTGGCAAATAATACAAAAAATATATCTATACATTTTCATTTTTAGAACTGGCTCAAAAAATATATTATATAATAATTATGTCCCAGATGTGACATTAACGATAATTGGTGAAATTACAGGGTGTTTCTAAGTCATGATCCCACTGCTAATTTATTTAACCTGCAAAAACATATGATTGATATTGTAAATCCGAAACCTATGACGTCAGAACTTAAATGACGATAATGATGACATAATCACAAATTATATTTTTTTTATTTTACCGCTAACTAATATATTACTAATGTAATCTATCTGTACTTTAAGGTATGACAAAGTCATCTCAATCCGAGGGTAAGATTCTTGAATGGCAGACCCGAGGCTTGCCCATTCTTTGTCCTTCAAAAATCTTTTCCCGAGGATTGAGATTCCTTTGTCATACGCTCAATGTAAGGATTGGTTATTTTTATCCCATGTTTAAAATATATGTACACCACATAGCTTAGATCTATGCAAATGAAATCTGACATGTACAGCATTCTAGATGCTGAAGACAGTCCACACAATGGATTGTATTTTGGCGTCATAGTGCGTGTAGCTTCTCAATACCATGGGGGTTGACGAGGAATTCATTCCCCGTTAAAAGGAAGTAAAAATATATGAACAAGGGGAGAAAAGATGATTTTTCATATCAATGTTTTTAGATTTTATTTCGAGTAAACCGAGGAAGTCATATTGACTTAAATCATCATAAAAATTAAAATATGTCATTGATATACGTGAAAATATAACTCAAGGATAAGTTACAGTTAGTCGTGGTGAACATTGTGGTCATTTAGAACATGTAATGAAATGAAGTTAAACTGGTAAATTGCCGAAACGTTAATCGTTATAATGTTGAACTCTTGAATAGCATTCTATTTGGCTGCATTAAACGTTATATACAAACCGAATTGAACTGATAAATTCTTTAATTTTATATTTTCCTAAATCTAATATGTAACTAGTGACATATTCTATTGAACAGTATAGTGTATACATTTTGAATCACCCTGTACTACTACAAACTACAATGTTGATATGATATCACTCCACAGCAAAAAGTTCTAATGCCAGTGTTGAAAAGACAACGGTAACATCGGCTTCTCAAACAGGTGAGAAATTACATTTTGACTGTTTTTTTTTCTTTCTTAACGAAACATTATAAAAGTGCAACTGTAATCATGTGCAAAAGACAGATATATTTCAAATATTCATCCCGGCATTTCCGGAATAGGCCTGAATGACCATGTTGGGTGATAAAACTTTTTTTTATGACATTTAAATTCGCGGACAAGTCCCACGTGAGAAAAAAGCAATTGTACTGTATTTATAAATTCATTTGTATTCCGATATAGACAGAAACAGAGAGAGACAGAGAATGACAGAGAGACACAGAGAGAGACAGAGAATGACAGAGAGAGACATAGAATGACAGAGAGAGAGACAGAGAATGACAGAGAGAGACAGAGAGAGACAGAGAGACAGAGAATGACAGCGAGAGACAGAGAGAGACAGAGAATGACAGAGATAGACAGAGAGAGACAGAGAATGACAGAGAGAGACAGAGAGAGACAGAGAATGACAGAGAGAGACAGAGACAGAGTTTACAAAGTCAGACCAGGTCGAACAGTTACTAAAAATAGAAGCATAAAACGTAGTGTAGATATTGCTGACGTTCTAATACATATATCTATCCAAATATATGTAAATTATTATAAGCATTGGAGCACGATTTATGAGACATTTCAAACACGTCATCGCCAACCTGTAGATGATTGAAGTCGAATGATGTGTACGTTATTATACGTGCTATATATATATATATATATAGCACGTATAATAACGTACACATCATTCGACTTCAATCATCTACAGGATGGCGATGACGTGTTTGAAATGTATATATATATATAATTTACCCCCACATTTAGTGTCATATAGCAAAATAGCAAAATATCAGTTGACTGTGGGATAAAGCAATGAGCACCAGCTAAAGGCGTGAGAGAGAGAGAGAGAGAGAGAGAGAGAGAGAGAGAGAGAGAGAGAGAGAGAGAGAGAGAGAGAGAGAGAGAGAGAGAGAGAGAGAGAGAGAGAGAGAGAGAGAGACAGACAGACAGGCAGACAGACAGACAGATTCAGACAGACAGACAGATTCAGAGAGAAAGATTCAGACAGAGAGAGAGATTCAGACAGACAGAGAGAGAGAGACATTCAGACAGACAGACAGATACAGAGAGAGACAGACAAACAGACAGAGGAAGAGAGAGACAGACAGACAGAGGCAGAGAGAAACAGACAGACAGAGGTAGAGGGGCAGAGACAGAGGCAGGCAGAGGCATGTAGATAATATGGATGCTAGGTTATTGATTAGAGCAAACCAAAAACGTTAAATAAACGTCTACGTCTGCACATTTTTGTATTGATAAATACACTAACTTTTCATATTTTACCTCTGGTGACAGGAACTGCGGAAAAAACTGGATCATTTCCAACAGACGTACCATTAGCAACCTCAAAAAGCACAGGTATATTACTTATCCATGTTTGTGTCTGTCTGACTTTGTTTTATCCATATGCGTTATGTAACGTAAGGAAGTTTGAGCTCATGGGGTAACTGTCAAGCTTTCAGAATTCTTAGTTCGATTGTTTTTTTCATATTTTTTTTAAAATTAACATTTTACGCATTTTCACCCAGTAATTCCGGTTAAGATAATAAATGCACAGGCAATTGGACAATGAACCAATGAATCAATGCCTTTCACCACTAAGCAACTGCTACTGAATGCATAAGTCAGTCAGTGACATAAAATAATTCTTAACAAGGCTTTTATAACGACCATAAATTTAGCGATATATCAATTTTAAAGCCGATTCCTCATATCCAATTCACGAAAATGTATAACTTAGTAAAGTGAGTTTCATATAGAATCGTCCATCGTGCGTCGTTAACATGCATACAATTTGGACTTATTTTCAAGTACTAATGATTAAATCTTAACTAAACTTAGCATATATCATCCCCAATGTGAAACTGCATAAAGTTTGCGAATGGAAAGGGGTTAGAACAAATATTGGCCCGAGAAAGGCAAATATATATATATATATATATATATATATATATATATATATATATATATATATATATATATATATATATATATATATATATATCTTTGCGTGTGTGTCTCTGTGTGTGCTCATGAGAGAGAGAGAGAGAGAGAGAGAGAGAGAGAGAGAGAGAGAGAGAGAGAGAGAGAGAGAGAGAGAGAGAGAGGGTAACATAGTGAAGCTTCAGTTCATGGGATAACTAAAACTTTAAGATTCCTTTGTTCGCTGGGTTTTTTTTATCTATTTATTTATCTATTTATTTAAGAATTAGATGATTTATTTCACCCGAGACTGGTATGTTTCTATCTTGAACTCAGATGTGGTGTTTAATAAGTTTTGTTCCACATTGAAGGCTTTGTTTACGCACATGTATTAATCAGCTTGACCTATTTAAGTTGCCGCATCACGCATCCTTTCTTCACCCGGCATCCGCAAATAAATATAAAACCGTATTATGCACATTTGTATTTATCTCTTGACAAACAGATTTTGTAGGATTTATGTAAACTGATATTGAATTTTAACAATGTAAAGTATTAAAGCGAAAATCTCTTTGACCCGCCTTTTTTACAAACAATGGCAGACGACATGTGTAGGGATACATAATGTTCTGGAAGAACAGTGACGAAGATAATTTTCAGCACTGAAAAAAACAAGATTCTTCTATTCCAGGTGCGAGAAACTGTCATTTAGTTATAGGCATCTGCAGAGATGTAAACCCTTCAATGTCATTATTTCCAAAGTAAAATAGTGTATCATACTTATTTATCATATTTTAATCGTAATTAGGTTAGGTTAGATGCTCACTCACAATTCACAAGGCAACAAGGACATTTATCTCTAGAATAGACAGATAATAAAATTTACCTGGCTGAATGAAATAATAACATAAATCTGATTGACTCAAGAAAACGTTCAATGCTGTAGTAATGTTAGCATATATATTTCTATCTTATTTCAAAACTTGTATCATCTGATCAATTCTCAGTCACATAGAATCCATCAATTAATCTCCCCTCTCTATGACCGTGTTCTCATGTTCGGTACCGCAAACACCGCCATCAAAATATTCTTTTTTTTGTGAATGCGTAGATGGTCAAGTCGTAATGGAGTCGAGCATTTGAGCCAAGCGGTAATATATTTCGTTTTTTTCTCTCTCCTTTTTGTTTTTCATTTTATCACATTTATGTAGATTTCAACAAAAGCTATAAAAAACAATTAATGAAATAATGAGATGTATTTCTTATTACGTATTCGAATAACAAACACTGTACATGTAATATATATATATATATATATATATATATATATATATATATATATATATATTATATATATATATATATATATATATATATATATATATATATATATATATATATATATATATAATCAGATCAGAATGGGTATTTGGAAGGAAAAGACTCATTGAAGGTAACCTGATAATACAGTGGTGAATATTTTTATATATTCTACTTCAGCTAATACGAAAATCATTATCGGTGTATGTTTGGGGTTGGCTGCTGCATTTGTAATCGTCATTATCAGCGTGTGTCTATACTGTAGAAGAAGGTGAGTTTGTTATTTACTTCTATTGATGTTTTCTTCGCATACCCGAAGCTACCAGCCTTACTAAACTAAGTAATGGAGTTTACACATCTTTAATTTTTCAAGCACAAACTGACGCCAACAACATTTTTATGAAAACAAAAGAGTTTGGTAACGTGGGATTTGATATGTCAGAGCAGTAACCACAACCCATAATCAACATACGAAGTGGTTAGAAAGTTATATATAGTAAATAAAGACAGGAAAATTCAAAATCGATTTTACCGAAAATAACAGATAAGTGTTTAAAGGAAGTGACTCGAATTTATGTATCACTTCCGTGTTAATTGATAAGATATTGTCACTGTTCCTTCATATCGTGTTATACAGATTCAGAAATGAAGACACACATCGAATAAGACTTATCCATGATAGGCGTGGGATATTCACGAGCCCGATATATATCGAGATCAGTGCATATGTGGGTCTCAATGTAAAGGACATCTTCCTATAAGAACATAATCTGACAGTAATAAGAGTAAAACCAATTCTGAAACTTCAAGTCTGTATCAAAATATATATTCTTCACATATCAATTCATGATAATTAGTTTTGGGATACCCGTTACGATAAGGGTTGTTGCGTCCCCTATAACAACTGTGTAGAAGATTTATCCCTCACCTATTTTGATGCAACTGTTTGATTGCATTCGTTGAGTCGCCTTAATCAGTTACCAGATCGGTCAACAGTGGCTGGATGTTTACTTGTACGTACTACGATACATTCGTATCTGATATCTTACATTTTAATACATGTAAATCATTGTATTGTCGATAATCCTAAGCGGCCCTTTTGAATTTGGTATATAAGTATATAAGTATATAGTTTTAAAAATGTTTCATAAGAGTGAATTAAGAGTATTAACTTTAGATCATAACTCCCATACGTTCAAACACACACATGTCGAATCTTTTTAATAAGTATAATGTATTACAACAAACCAAACAATTGATAAACAATGTTTTGAATTTTAAATACTTTGCATTGCATGACCGTGTATGAAAGACACTTCAAGTTTAGGGTATCTAACCAAATATATCCTATAACGTTAAAAAGAAAGCTGTGAGGCAAACAACTGCCAGTCTGACAATCTAGTGTAATTACGGTAGCCCTCTACCAAGTGTCTATCCGTCAACTTGAATTTAACCCGATTATACTGTACGTGTAAGTACATTTCAATGTACAACCTTCCGAAAAATAACAAATATACAATTTAAGAGTTAAATTTATGTTTCTGTCTGTCTCTCTGTCTGTCGGACTATCTACCTGTCTGTCTGTCTGTGTTTTCTATATAATTAAATCAGCTTATTCTACTCTTTCTTGAAACAATTTATTTAGAGGGAACAGTAGGTATAGTAACACGACACTTGTCGCAAAACGTACACATCAAAATCCGCCTGTTGAACATCAGGACACAGCGACAGGTGGTATAAAGGCGTCGCCAGCGGATACTCAGCGTAGCATGTAAGTATATTGCAATTCTTCTTTCTTTTCATTTTATCTGTCAACAGTTTCTGATATATGATTATCTTCTTTTTCTATATTAATGTCCACGCAATGGACAGACACCCACAATTGTTTCCAATTGACATCGCAGGTCATTTACAACACCTCAAAACCATTGTCACTCACATGCACATTAAAACTGGGTCAAACCAGTACTCTGTGCTGAAAGAACAATATTTTGGAAAATAACATATGCAAACAAAAGAGTAGGTTGGCCATGCATTTCTGCTTCAAATTGTCAAAAACTTGTAAAAATAGTTATTATCACCTGACTCCTTCATTTAATTTCGCAACCGTCGGCCATTGATTTATCGTGTACAATGAATACGCATGTATCCTTTAATCACCTTAATTTCATTTTTAATGACAAAACCTTTTTTCTTTTTCATTTAATGACCAATTAGATCGTCGGGCTCATCTGTCCCTCTGCACAATATTCTGTGTTCAAAATGACTGTGCTCATAACAGATAAGTGTTGTAAAGGAAGTGACTCCTCGAATTTATGTATCACTTCCGTGTTAATTGAGAAGATATAGTCCCTATTCCTTCGTATCGTGTTGTACAAATGCAGAAATGAAGACACATATCGAATCAGACTTATCCATGATAGGTGTGAAATATTCACGAGCCCGTAATATATCGAGATCAGTGCATACGTAGGTCTCAATGTAAAGGACAGCTTCCTATGAGAACATAATCAGACAGCAATAAGAGTAAAACCAATTCATGATAATTAGTTTTGGGATACCCGTTACGATAGTGGTTGTTGCCTCCTCTATAACTACTCTGTTGAAAATTTATTCCTCACCAATATATTGGTAACTGTTTGATTGCATTTCTTGAGTCGCCTTTACCAGTTATGTTTGATTTTAACTGTGGACTCACGACCGGTGCGATCGGTCAACAGTGGCTGGGTGCTTACTCGTACGTAGTATGAATATTTATATATTGGTATCTGATATCTTACATTTAATGCATATATATCATGGTATTGTCGATAATCCTTTAGCGGCCGTTTTGAATTTAGTATATAAGTATATATTTAAAAAAAAACTGTTTTATTAGAGTGAAGTATTAACTTTACATCATAATTCCCATACGTTCAAACACAAACATGTAGCTGGTTCCACATAATGGCTAGGTCCTTAGTAATGGGATGACCCATATCGTGATGTCAAATCTTTTTAATGAGGCTAATGTATTACATCAATCCAAACAACTGATAAACAAGGTTTTGAATTACACACTCTTTAATTTTAAATACTTTGCATTGCATGACCGTGTATGAAACACACTTCAAGTTTAGATTATCTAACCAAATATATCCCATAACGTTAAAAAGAAAGCTGTGGGGCGAATAACTGCCAGTCTGACAATCTAGTGTAATTACGGTAGCCCTATATCAAGTGGCTATGCATCAACTTTAATTTAACCCGAGAATACTGTACATTATAGTACATATCAATGTACAACCATCCCAAAGATAACAAATATACAATTTTAGAATTAAATTTATGTCTCTGTCTGTCTCTCTGTATGTCGGTCTATCTGCCTGTCTGTCTGTCTCTGTCTCTCTCTCTCTATGAATATTTCAGATGTTGTGTTTTCTATACATTTAAACCGGCAGGTTATTACAGCTTATTCTACTCTTTCTTGAAACAATTTATTTAGAGGGAACAGTAGGATTAGTAACACGACACCTGTCGCAAAACGTACACATCAAAATCCGGCTTTTGAACATCAGGACACAGCGACAGGGAGTATGAAGGCGTCGCCACCGGATAATCAGCGTAGCATGTAAGAATATTGCAATTCCTCTTTCATTTCGTTTTGTCTGTCAACAATTTCTGACATATAATTATCTTTTTTTTCTATATTATGTTCATGCAATGGACAGACACCCACAATTGTTTCCCATTGACTTCGCAGGTCATTTACAACACCTCAAAACAATTGTCACTCGCATGCACATTGAAACTGGTTTAAACCAGTACTCTGTGCTGAAAGACCAATATCTTAACAAAATAAAATATGCAAACAAAACAGTAGTTGTCTTTGCATTTCTCCTTCAAATTGTCAAAACTTTGTAAAAATATTTATTATCATCTGACTCCTTCATTTATTTTGTCAACCGTCGGCCATTGATTTACAGTGTACCATAAACACGCATGTATCCTTTAATCACCTTAATTTCATTTTTAATGACAAACATTTTTTTCTTCTTCATTGAATGACCAATTAGATCGTCGGGCTCATCTGTCCCTTTCCACAACATTCTGTGTTCAAAATGTTTGCGTTCATAACAGATAAGTGTTGTAAAGGAAGTGACTCCTCGAATTTATGTATCACTTCCGTGTTAATTGAGAAGATATAGGCCCTATTCCTTCGTATCGTGTTGTACAAATGCAGAAATGAAGATACATATCCAATAAGATTTATTCATAATAGGCGTGAAATATTCACGAGCCTGTAATATATCGAGATCAGTGCATACGTGGGTCTCAATGTACAGGACAACTATATTGTGACAACAATTAAATTAAGAATATAAGGTTGAGTTCTTAATTATTTATCATCCTGATTCATAGTGTTATAAAGTCTGACTTTACAATTTTTTGCATACATTTCAAAATTCAAATATGTGTTTTATTCCAGACCAACGTGTAATAACACTTCAAATTCGTGTAGGGGATACGCAAATAATGGTGATCAACAAATGCACGCTGCAACAGAGGATGAGCATCAGGATAAAATGTCAAATATGAAAGCACCAGCGTTGCAGTTTTCTCCTGTTAATAACGACGCCAATTCACCAAGCAATACGTATAATCCACCGAACTGATTCCACAATGTAACAATGAGAGAGAGAGAGAGAGAGAGAGAGACGAGAGTGAGGTGATACTCGGTTATCATCATTCGTGTGTGGAGTATTATATCTTCCTGTTTACGCTTTAGCGGTTAGTACGCACTTTGGCCGTGAGAATGCATTCCTTATGTTTGCATATCCATTTATGGATGGTCCGCCTCTTTTCTGGTATGTGCGAGCTATTCGGTCGTTCTGGGATGGCTGGTGTTTTCTATGACGGTTGTGGGATGATTTGTTGGATCGTCTAATTTGTACGGTGTATTCTTTTAGAGGTGGACATAGGAGGATGATTTCTTGTAATCGAGCGAGGGAGGGGTACCTTGTTTGACGATTGCCATACGTTGGTTCAGTAGGTTTCGTCCTGGGTATGACGCGGTGTCGTTTTTATGGTGAGTTGTGAGAGAACTTAGAAGGGTACTTTTTCTTGACGACCTCCCTTGGGCGAGACGTTGGGGGTGCTCGTCATGCCACCCGTTGATCAATGTGATTTGAGCGGGATTTTAGTTCCTTTACTTGAGGTACGAGAAACCACGTTTCTTTTTGTTTGGAGTCCGTTTTCGCTAGTTGCCGGGGACAGGTCACTTGTCGTACGGCTGAGAGCTGGGGGAGCGGATGTGTATACAGTTTTGAGGCATTTGGTATGTCGTTGGAGTGTATTTTGAAGGGGTGGTTTTGGTTGATGAGCAGAGTATTTTTCCTCTACTCTCTTTGCTGTTTTTGCTGAGACTGTGGATGAGGAGTGGATGGTGCTGTGCTGAAGCGGCCTTTTATCAGTAATTGCGTCACGTGCTTTGGGGTCTTAGGTTTATTGCGTTTTGTGGTGTGTTTAGGTTCTATGGATCGTAGAGAGTGCTGTCGTGCTGTTGAGTCGGGGATTTCGAGGGGGGTATGTCGCTCTCTGGTCTCTATGTTTGGAGCACTGTTTCTGTCCGGCTGGGTGGGAGACCTGTAGTTGTCACTGGTGAGGGGACTGGTGAACTATGTTGATGTCACGTATGGTCTATTTGCCCGATTTCACTTTGCCTTCTGACGCTACTTTTCTAGTATGGATTCTGGGGAGGTAGGCTCTCCGAGCTAAGAGGTGCGGAGTTGGACGATGTATGAGGTGCTTTCGAGTGACGCAAGCCGGTCTCATTGAGTGTTCCAGTGTTTTTGTGTCGGCGAGCTGCGACTATGACGTCGCGGCTGTGTCTGAGGACTGATTATCCTCCTTCTTTTTGACCGGCGTCGTTGTTCGTTCTGTCCTCGGCCTTGTCGCCTTAAGGCGTTCTTTGGGACGTATGGTGAACGCTGTAGATGCCCGTTGTGGTAGTGAGAGGATCCCTGTCGAGGAGGGACCTCGGAGTTGAAGGGTTAGGGGGATTACGTCGGACCATTTGCCTTATTTTTGACGTTTAGTTTCTTCCGAGGGACGGAAGAAGATGCTGTCTATGGCGCAACTGTTGCGTGGCGAGGCAATTCTCTCGGCAGTAGAGAGTCGTGTGTGACTGTGTTTTGAGTTGTTCGGGAGGGGAGTCCAGAGCATCGAACGTGTTGGCTTCGCAGGTAGTGAGAGATTCTCGGTTGCGCTGGGCGATGGAGTGGAGTAAGGTGCATCGCGGGAGGTTTTCTGGGACGGGTCTACCGGGTGGCGTATTAGTGGTTTCTCGTTTTGAGGTCTGTTGGTTCTTACTCACGATGACGAGCTGTTCTTTCGTATTGTAAGAGGGCGGATTTTGTTCATTTGTTGAGGGGGAAATTGTATCGCTCCGGTGTGCTGTTTTGTGTGGGAGACTTTTAGATATGGCTTTTGTGTTTTCGTTCCCGTGGGTGTAAGTTGGTTTGGATGGTTTTTGTTTTTTTTGATCGTGTGTTATCGCCGACGCTTCGTGTTGGACTGCGGCCTTGCGTGTTTCAATTCTTCGGTGGATGCGCGAGTGATGAGTCGGAGTTGGTGATTGTTTTTAAGGATTTCTTAGTGGGTTTGTTTGTGGACTGACTCGAGTTTGCGAGTGAAAAGCTTTGTGGAATTTCTTTGTTGTTCGGTGTGGCGTTCAGAGGTTGAGTATTGCCGTTTGCTTGGAGGAGTGTTGGTCTGACGGCGATTCCTGCTGAGCTTAAGTGGGGGCTCTGAACGGGATTTCTGAGGGTACGAATTGTTTCGGTCGATCTTATTGGGTGATGTCTGAGTTGATTCGTGAGTGAACTTGTTCCGGGCAGAGTGGGTGTGGTCTCGGTTCGTTTGGAGTATGCGTTGTCGCTCCGGTTATTTTTTCGTCGCCCTGAGTCGGAGTATTCGGAACAGGTATGAGTATGTGGGTGGCGTTGCTGGTGGTCCTTGTGAGGGTGGGCACTGATTGTTGGAGGTTTGTTCGAGTGACATTTTTTCTGAGTAGCTTGTCGCGAGTGGTGCGTTGAGGGTTGTCTTGTAGCAGTGGGGCCGGTGTCTTCCTTTCTTGTTCGGGTTGGAGTTGATTATGTGGTTGGAGTGCCCCTCAGAGGGTCGGTGATGTGGGGTTCGCTGCTTGGAGGGAAGGGTGGGCTTTGCTGAGTTAGTTAGTTCCTGCAGAGGAGTTCTTATCCGCGGTGGTTGTCAGTATGTTGGCGGCCGTGCGGTTTTTTGGTAGATGTGGAGATTTGGTCTTCTGTATGCGATCGGATTTGTGGGGGGGTGTTCATGGATTTGAAGCTAGTTCTTTTCCAGGTGAGACGCGCTGTTAGTCGGGGGTTGTCGGAGGAGAGTTTGGGTGATGGTGATCTGTGATCTGTAGAATCTCTTTAGTAGAGATGCGAGGATTAGTTGGATTATGTAGCTTCTGGGACTCGCAGCAGATGTACTGTGGGTTTATAGGGAGTCTAGTGTGGGAGAATGGTTTGGAAGCCTTTGTACCATGGCTGTGTTCGGGGTGTATGACTGGGTCGGTGTTGGGGAGGGGAGAGTGGACGGTCGCTTAATAGCCAGTTTGATGTTGTTATGTTGGGATTCTCGGATGGGTCGGGGGGGCATCGCTCGGGGTTACTTGGCGGGTGTGTCGAAACTTGAACTGTGAGTTTCGTTGGTCGGATACCTCTTCGCATGACGGTTCTCGTTTTTTTTTTCGTGTCTGATGGGAGATGGCGTTGATACTGGTGAGGAGCAGGAGGTTAGCTCAAGAGAGTCGCTGAGCCGTTCGGTCTCTTCGAGTGGTTGACCTGCTCTGGGGGACGGTGGTCTGTGTGCACGAGAGAGAGAGAGAGTAATATGATTGCTCGGAAGAGTCGGGAAGTGAGAGATGTAGTCTTTCCTTCTTCAGAAGTTCTATACTGGTTAGGTTGGGCTAATGTGGGGGGTGACGATGGTGTCCAGAGAGGATCTACCCGGTATGGGAGCCCTGTCATCCTTTCCTGAGTAGGGCCTGTGTTGTTTTGCTTTGATTGGATAGTAGCGTTTGAGTTTGGTCGCGGGCTGCTGTTTGGTGTTTGTGTATTGATTGATGTCTTTGAGAGAGAGAGAGGCTCGAGAGAGAGAGATCCTCCGTGTGAGAGATGCTGTATTGCGCAGTTCGTGTGATTCAGGATACCGAGGGAGAGAGATCGGGATGTTGCTTGTCGATTTGGTGTGAGGGGTCGCCAGTGTATATATGGCTTTCGGTTTGAGAGAGAGATGCTTTGTGATTTTGGTGTATTCGTTTTGTGCTCGGGTTTCGACTAGGCCTGTGGAGGGGGTACTGCCGCTCTAGAGAGGGGGTGGATTGTGCATTTCACACGGGATGGTTTGTGTTGAGAGAGAGACCTGGTTGTTGTCTTTTAGATCGGTGCGGACTTATGTTGAGAGAGAGAGAGGAGGTGTTTCGTGAGAGAGATGGTTTCTAGACTGGGATGGAGAAGGGGTAGATTACGGAGTCAATATCTTCCACCTGATGCTCACGTGAACAGGGACCTGGGTTTCTTGGGGGGGCCTTTTCGTGTAGGCTATTGACTTCACTGGGTTTTACTTGTAACAACTCATAGTTTGGTTCGTGTGGAGATGTCGCACATCGGTTTCGTAGTTTTAGCTCTAATGAGATGCTACTTTTCCCGGGGTGGGGTTTGGGGGGGGGAAACGGAGATGGCATGGACTCTCTGCGGATTTTATCAATGGTGTTCTGGTCCGTCTTGCGTTCATTGGGTGGCGGACTGTCTGCTGAGCGCGTTTTCTGAGAGAGAGAGAGAGAGGGTCTAGAGTAGAGAGAGATCGCTGGGTTAGGCGAGATTCGGGGAGAGCCCTATGGGGGTGTGAGAGAGAGAGAGACTGAGAGAGAGAGAGAGAGAGAGAGAGAGAGAGAGAGAGAGAGAAATCGACTTTTGCATTATGATTTTGTGAAACACTAAGCGGAAACGTGTTTTTAAAAAGCACAACCTCTCTACAACTAATGTCAGACACCTAAGTGATAAAGATTTTATTACATGCAAATTCTCAGACGACGAATTGACAATTTTACTTCGAAATAAAAACAAATAATAGTTAGAATAGTTTATTGTATTTTACATATAAAAAAGTTCTAATTTAATGTCTATGAGCCAAATAATGAAATCTGGGCTTGTGAAACTAAACATTGTCTGAATAGCAAACCTTGGACCATGGGACACTAGTGATTCTGTGTCTCGTATCTGGAAAATACCTCCCCAAGCTCTCCAGTTGATTAATTGCAAAACGTATCCAGCTACATGTAATATACTCCCGACCCCCTGGGGCCTCGGTAGACCCCTTACATGACAATATATCTCACTTCACTTTGGAGGTTTAGTCAATCTATACATGTATATCAATGGACCCTTTGGAAAACTATAAAAAGGGCTTCTTGGGAATAATTCAGTTAAAAATAAATTCTGACGTAGCATACCCATGAGTACTCAGACCACTTAACACAACTTACATTTGCTGAATTTCCTTTCGCGTTCAGAGTTAATCAGTCCATCAATGAAGTGTTTTTATAAAGATAAATAGGTTATAATTTAATGTTTTGACGCTACAAAATAGCAAGTCATGTTGTGTATAATAAATAATTCTAGCATTTACCTGTTATATTGATTATGTTTCCTTAAATAACCTAGTATTGAGATTAATAATAATAATGCAATATATTAGCCCCTCTCAATATTATTATTCTGGAGCATGACCACAAACAGTGACACCCTTTAGCCAATCATGCTTTTCAACGAATTTGACCAGTTCATCGTACCAGATATACTTCTATGGACTATTTGCAACGTGTGCAGCATGCCAGCAGAGGACGCTGACTTCTTCCGGACACCTGGTCCTATTTCGTTTGGGATTCACAATTGTTCCCCATGTTGAGATCATTGGACATGTAATCCGTCGTATTCTAATGGATTTGAGCTTCGATTATCAATTGTCCTCCTTTTTTACTTTAATTCATATGTAGGCTCAAAGTGGGTGTCGCAAGCCGACTGGGTATACTTACTCCCCTATGGCACCTGTGTATGTCTAGTTTTTCCCTGATTTGTAAATTTCTCCTGAACTTTCCTATGATTAATGCTTTGGTATATGTGAATTTCACATTAATAAACAGGTGAAGTTGATACCATATAGAAATATGTCTGGTGATGTGTATTGTATAGGTTTAGAAACATTTAACTATGAAGTTTCATCTCATGTAATCAGCCTAAAATCCACCCCACACCTTTCTAAAAAAATCTAGATTCTCCACTGTATTAGAACGAATACATATAAATAGTTACACTTGTTGATTTGGCAAAGTACATTTATATAGACATAGATAACTTCGTCATAATGGGTTAAAAAGTGTTTCAATGTGTTTACCCTATATAGTCCCAATGCAGGTAAATGTATCCACTGAAGGATAAATTTGTAAGGCATCGTAGAAGGGCCCCGTGGGAAAAAAAATCCCGAAAAATAATTCTTTGTACATACAAATAACTCTTTTACGTACAGATAACTGAGGCGCCCGTACAAATGAATCTGTGTAGGTACAGGTAATTATCTACTTACAGAGAATTAATTGTAGGTCCAAAGATCTAATTTGTCATCACAATTTGTGCGTACAAAGAGGTATTTTGATTATCTTTCCAATAAAAAGGTTGATTAATCAAACATAATCCGTATAAAAGATAAACGTTAGTGGTACATGCGAATTACATTGGCGATGGTGTATTTGTATCACACACAGCAATAAATCCACTTCTTACAATTATGTAATTGTGCGCACAGCTGATTCAGACGGGTGCAAATCGGGAGTGCACACACTGAAGTTGTTATTTTTTGTGAAAAAAAAGTTTAAAAAATTTAAATGTATGTAACCATATAGAATATTCTACCTACCATTTTTATCACTCTTTTTATAACGGATGACGCATCAAAGACAACTTTTTTTTTTCACCACAATTGAAATACCGAATGACTGGTTATCATGATACTTATTTTGTCAAACACCACTCTGATTCTACACATAAATACACTGAAGTTTATATAAAAAATGATGTTGGGATTTCTAATAGTCTTTTAAAAAACTGTTGGCATTCCTATGGGAACCAATTGTGCTCTTTTATTGGCTGATATCGACGATTCTTTGTCAATTAGAAATGAAAGTTTTCATACATATATCAATGTGATATATCCTGGCGAACTAGAAAATAAAGATAAAACATGATAAAGCACACGTGCTTCATACTTAGACATTTTACTTAATGTAGACTCAAATGTGAAATTAAAAGGAATACAAATTGACAAGATTCGCCACTAATTTAATTCTTTGTGACCAAAAATATATCTTATGTAGGTACAACCCGTTGTGAAATATTAGCGAAATACTAGACTGGTGAAAGGGACATAAACAGAACAATTCTAAAATCGCAAACTATCTTGGTACTTTAAATAACTGAAATTTTAAAGGGACGCTGGTTGTGTTTTTATTTCGCTCTTCCATTTACACCACTCAGATTGATATGTAAAAAAGAAAAGAGATCTACCCAGGCATAGAAATTCATAAATCCAGATCTTTATATATATATATATATATATATATATATATATATATATATATATATATATTATATATAATATATATATATATATAATATATATATAATATATTTAGATATATGCATGCGTTTTTGAAATTGTGGATTTTTGAATTTTTTTTTTTTTTTTTTTTTGGTGTGTCCAAGTTTCACAAATATAAGAAACATGTATTAGAGCATCCGAATGATTCGAATCCGGCAGAAAGTAATTTAATGACTTCTAATTATTACCATCTTACGGAAACCTGTAGGAGTCACTTGGAAAAGAAAATACTACCTACATCAAATATATAATAATTCAAACATCTCTGAATTCTAAAAATATAGCATTCCAAAAGAGTTTTAAATATTTGATATTTAAGAGTTTTACATGATTTTACAATTATAAACAAATCAAGGTTGTTTAGATTTTTGAATTGTGAATTTTTAACACTGAGCATAATGCATTATCATAGTCTATAATTATTGTAACTTAGTGTTTTGTCGGATTCACTAAACTCATAGTGTAGTTAAGCAAAATGACGAAATAAAAATGGATGATCGAAAGTTCACTATACTACGGCAAATTCGATCCACAAATGGTTACGACACGAAGAACAAATCCGAACCGAACCCCAAACGGCCAAAGGCGTCACCCTCCCCTGTTAGCATTCCACACCCGTCGGGAAGGTTGCATGGAAACCTATCGAGTTCGGGGAAAATGACTTGCTGACGATTTTTTTTAAATCGATTATGAAACCAAACCTGAATTAGTTTTACACAATATTCCTGATAACCATCATTGTTTGTTATTCAAAACCTTCAACTTAGTGCTCAGGCTATATTTCTCCTCGTAATCTATAAGTCAAATAACACAATGAATTTGCTGATGCATAACGTTTAATTAAGTTGTAGCAATGTTTGAAATCTGCATTACTGTTTCACATATAACAACAATTTTATTATCGCATAAATATGAAATATAAAACGCACTTACAGACTTTTCCTTCAATATTCCACATTGATTATATAAGCTGTCTACGGCCAATCGCGCGGACATCTACACTGAGACACTAGAAGTTAATCTGCGACGGCAGATATAATATAATGCTCACAAAGGTAAGGTTTGGACAATTGATTCTACTGTAAGGCATGCTGACCTCTTTCTTGTTTATTCAAGATAAATCAAGATAAAATATTACATAAATGTGCATGTGTAGTTTCCGCCGACGACGAGCGTTATTGCATATCTTTCGGAAAAAATATCTCTATTATATTCGTTTAAACTTTGTCATTGAAAAAGTCTGTTTTGATAAGTGCACACAAAACATGTCAACTCATTCATCGTCCAAAAGCAAGAGGTAATAATTCGGACATCTCATTTTACAGCAAAAATAATACAAATAACATCATTCTTTTGGAACATGTGTTTATCCCTAGGTAGTGCATTACTGTTCGGTGTATTCCTCATACCAGGTAGGTGTTTGGATATTTAAACTAATACTAAATATTTAGAATTGATTGAAACACGTATTTTAACTTCTGAACAACCAGAGTCACATTAAGACTAGTCTAAATAATTATGATCCAGTTTCTTAATATGGGACAGTGCATTAACTAATATTGAAAGGTAGTTTTGACGAAAACTTTGCTCATACATCTAAAGTTCTGAGGAAACGATGTACATCTATTAAGTGTATTAGTCGAAAGGTAAGATTTCTATCATGGAGTTAAACAAACCGGTACAGCAGGAGATAAAATTATTTACATACGTTTATGTGTTTATTTTTAGTGACTATTATCATTGTAGAACACTAAAAGATTCCCAGAAAGCACAAATAAGTTTCAATACCGAATGTTTGTATTTTGTGATATATTATAATTATAATCGATAGAACACAGGCAAGCCCAATATTGAAAACTGTACTCTAGTGTGAATCTAGCCCGCAGTTCTGAGTCTGCAAATCGATTTATAAAATGTCAGACACAAATCTCAGCATACAATTCGACTTCTGAATGTATTTGAAATATATACGTGAGTATCTTTGATTCAAATATGAAAATACATCACTTCGTCAAGCTTTCCTCGATTTGCAGGCAAGTCGGAACCGAATGCATTTTGTTGGGGTGGAGGGGTTAAAGAAAAGGACGGCTTACTTTTAGTGCATTGCAGACGATAAAAATATATTTCTGTGTAATAACAATACAATTTGACCTATGCAATTGACACACAAAATACAAATAAAAAAAAAACGTGTCCCTCTCTTTATCTTAATTACGTTTGCATACTGGACTGACCTTTCACAGTTATCCTATAGTGAGAAATGTTCTGTTATAGCCTGGGTTGACCTATGAACTTACACAAAAACGAATATCTTTCATTTTGAGAATTTATCGCATACTGATCTACTGGTCCAGTGGATTTGGACTATATCTTAACTTTACATACTGGGATAAACGTGTGTGGTAAATGTTCTAGTATAACCTGTGCGAAATTATGAATTCACACATAGCAAATATCAAATTATGGGGTATACCATAACATTGTGTTCTATCTCATAGTGCTTTACGGGTCTAGGGGATTAACGTTTACATACAGGGCTAACCTCTAAAAGTTAGCCTGTATTGCGAAATATTACAGCATAACATGGGCGTGGAGATTCAGTATTAGTATAAATCTGAAATATCACAAAGGGGTGGAAATATTTCATTTAGGGGCGCTTTCCCATAGTGTTCTACGGGTCAAAGAGCTTAAGACTGCATCTTGATTCTACGTGTACATACTAAACTAACCTTTGATAGTGTACCCTCGATGGACCTTTGAAAATACCCATGGATTGCAAATATCACAAATGTATACTTTCTCCTTGCGCTATACGTATAAAATTCACTCATTAAATATTCCCTAACGCCCATTGGCAATATTTAGCATCAGCAAGGATTTTCATATTTTGACATTTCAACTCATGTGTAAATTAGACAATTTGTAAACCGCACACTGTTCAATGTTTTCTGGTATATTCCAATCAACGAAATGACAATTAAGTTAATCTCATCAGCAAGGTTGTGCTTTCATTATTGTTTTCGTTTATTATGCATTTACAGGTTTTTTACCCAGTGTAAAATAAATAAAATCAACAGTTATTAAACACAAAATAAGTATATCACATATTGTCAATAAAGTACTTTGACTTTCCTTTTTTTACAGAAGTTCAGAATATTACTGACAACAATTATGAGAACATATTTACATTATGCATTTTGATATATTTAGAAATAGTTTAATAAATTGCAATTCTTTCATTTTTACATATGGTGTTTAGAGAAAAATCGGGGTATTTAATGACCCATGTTACAGTGTTCGTGATTTGTGTTCAACGTTCCAACATGGGGGATAACGCTGACATACTATTAATTATAGTCTGGTGCAACAGTATCTATATTTTTATCTTTTTACAGCAAGTCATTGCCAGGGTGACTGTAGGTATACATTTACATCAGGCAGTGGGATAGTACAGTCACCCCAGTACCCATTTGGATACCCAGACAACCTACAATGTTCTTGGGAAATAACTCCAGTCACTGGAAAAATTCTAAATCTGCACTTTGATGATTTTGATCTAGAAAATGATGGACAATGTAACAAAGATAGTTTAAGTGTAAGTTTTGGGTATATATTTATTTTGTATTAATTAAAACGAAAATACCATATACAGATAACTAGGTGAGCACAGAAACAAATACGATCTTATACTGCGCATCGTTATCTAAAAAGACAAGCCGCCGGTTATGTGGCCGAGTGGTTAGAGCATCAGGTTTTGAACCACGGTGTATTTTGCTTCCGGTCACAGCAGGTTCGAGCTCCAACGGAACGTAAGCTAATATTTTACCTTATGGCTGAAAAAATTGTCGAGTGTGACGTAAAACACTTTAAAATTTAAATTTACATTTTGAAAATACAGAACAAGATAATTTATATTATTTTAAAAACACTATACATCTGATACATCTGAAGTATTAAATGAATCCCCCTACCTCTCACAGTTGCATGCACTATATTACAAAGAAGGGATTCCTCTGTCCATGTTCTAGGGTGTAGAGAAGTGACACGCATTTTAACATAAATGTTGTCAGTTACGTCATGTATATCATATACTATGAACATGATTCAGTATACCACTGGCTCAGGTGACCGGTGAACTTTACCAGATAAGACTCCTGTCCACAGATTGATGTTGTTTTTATAACTGGCTAAACTAAAACATAGATAGCTAATATGTTTACTTCATATTTAGATATCCTCTGGAATCACTTTACTGTCAAAAGCTTGTGGTACTCAGCTTCGTGGTAAGACGTTCACGTCTTCTTTGGAAGGCTTTCATCTGGTGTTTGTTACAGATGCATTCCATGGAAATAAACATAAAGGTTTCTACGCAAAACTTAGCGGTAGGTATAAGTGGTATATATATATATATATATATATATATATATATATATATATATAAATATAATATATATATAATATATTATATATATATATATATATGTATGTATATTTACATACGGGTTATATTCTTATTATATATATATATATATATATAAAGTGACCTTTGTACCTTTCGAAAACATAAACGGAAACCAACCGGACACACACAATAGTTCTAATTTTGTTTGTTTCTTTCTTGTTTGATCGCTTGCCATCTAGGTCACAATCCCTCAAATTCTGCATTGGAATTTCAAATGTAATTGTTTTGCAATTAACTTATATCAAATATTAATATTTTTGTATATTGTCTGACGAACAGAGGGCGGACGCTGTAGTAATGACAAGAGGTCATCTGATCATATATGTTAGATTAGCTAAAATGGTTGACCAGGGGTCAATATATTTATTCTTACACAGAAGAATATATTAACTCATACTGGCAAATAATACAAAAAAAATATATATTTTCATTTATTAGAACAGAACTGGCTAAATAAATATATTATATGATAACTATGTCCCAAATGTGACATTAACGAATATTTTAGTGAAATAACAGGGTGTTTCAAAGTAATGATCCAACTGCTAATTTATTTAACCTGCACAGACATATGATTATTAAATTATTGTGTAATTTTGTTAGTCCGAAACCTATGACGTCAGAACTTAAATGACGATAATGACAAATTACATTATTTGATTTTACCACTAACTAATAGATAACTAATACAATCTACCCGCACTTTGAGGGTATGACAAAGTCATCTCAATCCGAGGGTAAGATTATTGACTGACAAGCCGAGGCTTGCCGATGGTTAGTCATTCAAAAATCTAATCCCGCTCAATGTGCGGGTTGGTTATTTTTATTTCATGTTTAAAATATATGTACATATAGCTTAGATATATGCAAATTAAATCTGACATGCACAGCATTCTAGATGCCGAAGACACTCTACAGCATAAATTGTATTGTGACGCTATAGAGTGTGTAGCTTGTCAATACCCTATGGGTTGACAAGGAATTCATTCCCCGTTAAAAGGAAGAAAAATATAAGAGCATTTATCAACGTTTTTAGATTTTATTTCGAGTATACCGATAACGTTTTATTGACCTAAATCATCATAAAAATAAAAATATGTCATTGATATACGTGAAAATATAACTCAAGGATAAGTTACAGTTAGTGGTGGAGAAAACTGTGGACATTTGGAACATGTAATGAAATGAAGTTAAACTGGTAAATTGCCGAAACGTTAATCGTTAAAAATGTTCTTTTGAATAGCATTCTATTTGGCTGCATTAAACGTTATATACAAACAGAATTGAATTGATAAATTCTTTAATTTTATATTTTCCTAAATCTAATATGTAACCAGTGACATATTCTATGGAACAGTATAGTGTATACATTTTGAATCACCCTGTATTACTACAAACTACAATGTTGATATAATATCACTCCACAGCAAATGCCAGTGTTGAAAAGACAACGGTAGATGGGCCAACAGCCGTAACAACGGCTTCTCAAACAGGTGAGAAAGTACGTTTTTTAGACATAATACTAAAAGTATAGCAAAACCGCCAAGGTGAATGGTTAATGTGAATGTTTTGAACATGACGTCATCACTTGAGATCGAATTTAAATTTGATGTTCATTTCTAGAGAGGTATCAGGCAAAAAGAAGAATCTAAATATATACAAATGTATAGCCATCAGTATAAGCTTCCATAAGCGTAAATGTTATCATTTATGTCACCGTTCAATTGCTCGCCATGTATGTTTTAAATCGACTGAGATGCAAAGGAATTTGTATTACTGCAGACATAAATAACAACCAATATAAAAATACCATTAAGTACAAGTACTAAATGAAGAAAGTGTTACATTACACGTAGTGCGATTACCGTAAATCCCAGGCTGGTAGATGTACATTCTCCATGACTCAATTGTTATGGGTAGAGAGGTGAACACATTATGTATATTTATGTAATCGAATTAAACTCGAGGACCTAAGTTTCATTGGGACTGATTCATGTACCACGTGAAAGTCGATAACGTTCGTCCGGTACTAGTATCTCCAACGGTGATGGAAAGTAATACCACGGAATCTTCCTGCCAAAATAACGATAGCGCGGGATATCGTCTTCTAGTGTCATATCATCACTAATAGAAACAATAGTCCCGCACAAACGTTATCGGGTATCACGTGGTACATGAATTAGTATCATTGTGTGCATTGTAAAAACAATTAAGAAATATAAAGATATGTATTCGAAAAACTTTACGATTAATACAAATTAACGTCACTTTCAGGAAGGGATGTCGAAATATCAATCCGTGTGTAGAACTATTTTATATATGAATCCTGACACTTCCGCAATGGACTAACCTCACCCTGTAGCGTGAAATAACACTTTCCCTAAATTCGCGGACAAATCAGTGAGAATCATGCATGTACTGTATTTATAAATGCATCTGTATTGAGAGAGAGAGATAAAGATGGTTGACTGTTTTTCTCTCTTAATGAAACATTATAAAAGTGCGATTGTAATCATGTGCAAACGACAGATATATTTCAAATATTAATCCCGGCACTTCCGGAATGGGCTTGAATAATCATGTAGCGTGATAAAACATTTTGCCTGGCATTTACATTCGCGGACAAGTCTCGAGTGAGAGAGAAGCACATGTACTGTATTTATAAATTCATTTGTATTCAGAGAGAGGGAGAGACAGATAGAGAGAGAGAGACAGAGAGAGAAAGAGACAGCGATACAGAGAGAGACAGAGAGAAAGAGAGAGACAGACAGACAAAGACAAACAGAGATAGACAGACAGACAGAGATAGAGACATAGGCAGAGGCAGAGACAGGTAGATAATATGGATGCTAGGTGTAATGATTAGAGAACGTTTAAGAAAGCTCTACATCTGCACATTTTTGTATCGATAAGTACACTAACGTGTCATATTTTACTTCTGTTGACAGAAACAGGAACTACGGAAAACACAGGATCATCCCCAACAAACGTACCATTATCAACCTCAACAAGCACAGGTATATTACTTATCCATGTTTGTGTCTGTCTCTTTGTGAATCTCTACAAAACACCACTGGCTTTGTTTTATTCATCTTTCTTATTTCAGTGAAATAAATAAATTCCTATCAAGGTGTTATGACGACCATATATCATTCTCAATGTGAAGCTGAATAAAGTTTGCGAATTGAAAGGGGCTAGAACAGATATTGGCCCCAAAAGGGCACTAAAAAGCCCAAAACATGGTACATCTTTAAAAAACTTCTCATGAACAAATTATCAGATGACCTTTCAAATTTTAAATATATGTTTGATAAGTCAAAATTTACAAAGTTTGCGAACTAAACTGAAATCTGTGAATAAACGAGCTACTAGTACCACGTGATAGCCGATAACGTTCGTGTGTTACTAGTTTCTCCAACGGTGATTGAACGTAATACTACGTAATCTCCCCGTTGAAATGACGTTAGCGCGGGGTCGGAAATTATTAAGTTAGGGAAAAAATCCTTACTTTAAAATGAGTGGCTCACAAAAATCTACAAATATTTTATTTTCATGGAAATTGTCATGTTGAATTGTTTCCCTTTTTGTAAATTTGTTTCATGTTTTTAAATCTGTTTGACCATTTTTTGAAAAGTATAATAGGTAGAGAAAAAGTGAAAGAAGTAAAAATATTCAGCTAGCAAATATCTACAAAAAGTCAGAGGGCTGAAATTGTCAGGTCACCCGTTTTGGAAGTTTCCTAATTCTTTATTGTGAAAAATGTCCTTCTGTCCCCTTTGTGTACAAAGAAAGTCTACATCTTTATATAATATTATTTTCGATTGACTTCTATCCACCACTGTATTAGTATGCAGGTTATATAGGCTGCATATGTTACTTTCTAACAACCATTCCACAAAACCACTATGAACATTCAGTTGACCGTCTATCCCCTTAGGAGTTTTTTGTTTGTTTGTTATCTTCGTAAATATAGAATTCAAACGACATACTATGATGATTGGATGACTGAGGGATAGATTGCTTATTATCCTTTCTGCCGAGATACCCAAATCGTTCCAACAAGGCCAAGTATTTACTTAGAAATAAGTTCATAAAGCATATTGTAGATACTGCTGAGGTTCTTATACATGCATCTAACCACATGTATGTAAATTATTATAAATATTTGAGCACGATTTTTTATTTATTCATATTAGCAAAACTGATTATGTACACTCAATGTTATATTCGGTTGCCCCCATTCAAGTTCAAGAGATATTTCAAACACGTCATCGCTAAACTGTAAATGAATGATTTCGAATGATGCACACGTTGTTATACGTGTTATATATTGATAGAATTTAGCTCCACTTTGAGATTCAGAAAGCAAAATATCAGTTGATGATTGGTTAAAACAATTAGCACCAATTGAGGCGTTAGACGAGGTTGGGATATTGAATCATCCCACTCTAGACTGATCTATTTCTATCTTGAACTCAAAGTTGCTGCTTGATTAGTTTTCTTGCACATTGAAAGCTTCTGAACCCGTTGGTATACGTACATGTATTTATCTGTTTTACCAATTTACATTGCCGCATCTCTAATCCTTTCGTCACACGCCATCCACAAATAAATATAAACCCGTATCATGTATTTTTATATTTATTTCATTACGAACAAATTTTGTACGATTTATGTGAAACTGATATCAAATTTTAACAATGTAAAGTATCAACCCAAAAGTATTGATCCGCCATTTGTTCAAACAATGGCAGACGACATTTTAAGAAATACAAAGTGTTCTGGATCAGCAGTCCGGAATAGAATTTTAAAGTACAGATCAAGCGGAATTCGTTCTATCCCATTTGCGAGATACAGTTATATCGTTATAGTAATATATGGTTATATTAATCTGTCAAGACTGTATGAAAAGTGTATATGTACTCAGAGAGAGAGAGAGAGAGAGAGAGAGAGAGAGAGAGAGAGAGAGAGAGAGAGAGAGAGAGAGAGAGAGAGAGAGAGAGACGAAGACAGACACAGAGGGAGACAGAGAGATGGGGAGACAGATAGAGAGACAGAGAGAGAGAGACTAATTTTTCATATTTTACAGAAACAGGTACTACGGAAAACACAGGGTCATCCCCAACAAACGTACCATTATCAACCTCAACAAGCACAGGTATATTACGTATCCATGTTTGTGTCTGTCTGACTTTATCCACATTTCTTATGTAACGTAAGGAAGTTTAAGCTCATGGGATAACTGCGAAGCTTTTTTATTTCTCTGTTCGATTTGTTTTTATTTTTTTTAATTAATATTTTACGCATTTTCACCTAGTAATTCCGAACAAGATAATAAAGTCCATAGAAAATTGGACAATAAACTGATGAATCAATGCCTTTCACCGCCGGTATAGACGACCAAGCAAATGCTTCTGAATACATCACTCAGTAATTACGTCAGTGAAATAAAATAATTCCTAACAAGGTTGTTATATCGACCATAAATTTAGCGATATATTGATTTTAAAGCCGATTCCTCATATCCAATTGACGAAAGTGCATAACTTAGAAAAGTGAGTTTCATATAGAATCGTCCATCGTGCGTCGCTAACATTTACACAATTTGGACTTCTTTTGAACTACTAATGATTAAATCTTAACCAAACTTGGCATATATCATTCCCAATGTTATGCTGCCTAAAGTTTGCGAATTGAAAGGGGCTAGAACAGATATTGGCCCCAAAAAGTCGCTTAAAAGCCCAAAACATGGTACATCTTTAAAACACTTGTCATGAACAAATTATCAGATGACCTTTCAAATTTTTAATAGATGTTTGATAAGTCAAAATTTACAAAGTTTGCGAACAAAATTGAAATTTGTCAATAAACGAGCTACTAGTACCACGTGATAGCCGATAACGTTCGTGCGTTACTAGTTTATCCAACGGTGATTGAACGTAATGCTACGTAATCTCACCGTTTAAATTGCATTAGCGCCGGGTTGGTAATTACAAATTTATGGGGAAAGTCCTTACTTTAAAATGAGTGGCTCACAAAAAATCAACAAATATTTTATTTTCATGGAAATTTTCATGTTGAATTGTTTCCCTTTTTGGGAATATTTCATGTTTTTAGATCTGTTTGACCATTTCTTGAAAAGTATATTAGGTAGAGAAAAAGTTAAAAAGGCAAAAATATTAAGCTAGCAAATATCTACAAAAAAGTCAAAGGGCTGAAATTGTCAGGTCATCCGTTTTGTAAGTTTCTCTTTCTTTATTGTGAAAAATGTCCTTCTGTCCCCTTTGTGTACAAAGAAAGTCTACATCTGAATATTATTTTCGATTGACTTCTATCCACCACTGTATTAGTATGCAGGTTATATAGGCTACGTATGTTACTTTCTAATAACCATTCCACAAGACCACTATAAACATTCAGTTGACCGTCTATCCCCTTAGGATTTTTTTTCGTTTGTTTGTTATCTTCGTAAATATACAATTCAAACGGCATACTATGACGATTGGATGACTGAGGGATAGATTGTTTTTTATCCTTTCTGCCGAAATACCCAAATTGTTCCAACAAGGCCAAGTAGTTACTTAGAAATAAGTGCATAAAGATACTACGGAGGTTCTTATACATACATCTAACCACATATATGTTAATTATTATAAACATTTGAGCACGATTTATGATCTATTGAAGTTAGCAAATTGTATTATGTACACACAGTATTTTATTCGATTGCCCCCATTCTAATTCAAGACACATTTCAAACATGTCATCGCTAACTTGTGAATGAATGAGGTCGAATGATGCACACATTGTTATACGTCCTATATATTGATGAATTGTAGCTCCACTTTGAGATTCAGATAGCAAAATATCAGTTGATGATGAGTTAAAACAATTAGCACCGATTGAGGCGTTAGACGAGGTTGGGATATTGAATCATCCCACTCTAGACTGATCTATTTCTATCTTGAACTCAAAGTTGCTGCTTGATTAAGTTTTCTTGCACATTGGAAGCTTGTTTTCCCGTTGGTATACGTACATGTATTTATCAGTCTTACCTATTTACATTGCCGCATCACTCATCCTTTCGTCACCCGCCATCCGCAAATAAATATCAACCCTAATCATGCACATCTATATTTATTTTCTTACGAACAAATTTTGTAAGATTTATGTGAAACTGATATCAAATTTGGACAATATAATCAACCCGAAAATTTTGACCCCCTATTTTTACAAACAATGGCAGACAACTTGTGTAGAGATACAGTGTTCAGGATCAGCAGTCCGGGATAAAATTTTAGAATACAGATAAAGCAAAATTCGCTCTAACCCATTTGCGAGAAATAGTTATAGGTATAGTAATATATGGTTATAGTAATCTGAACAGACGATATGAAAAGTGTATCTGTACTAAAGAGAGAGAGACAGACAGACAGACAGATGCAGAGAGACAGAGTCAGACAGAGACAGAGAGAGACAGAGGAAGAGACAGAGGCAGAGACATAGGCAGAGGCAGAAACAGGTAGATAATATGACTGCTAAGTGTATTGATTAGAGCAAACCAAGTACGTTAAATAAAGCTCTACATCTGCACATTTTTGTATCGATAAGTACACTAACTTTTCATATTTTACCTATGGTGACAGAAACAGGAACTACGGAAAACACAGGATCATCTCCAACAAGCGTACCATTAGCAACCTCAACAAGCACAGGTATATTACTTATCATTGTTTGTGACTGTCTGATTTCTTTTATCCATATTTGTAATGTAACGTAAGGAAGTTTGTGTTCATGGGATAACTGTGAAGCTTTCAGAATTCTTAGTTCGATTTGCTTTTTTAACTTTTTTAAATTAATATTTTACCCATTTTCACCCAGTAATTCCGGTCAAGATAATAAAGTCCACAGAAAATTGGACAATGAACCAATTAATCAATGCCTTTCACCACTAAGCAACTGCTACTGAATACATAACTCAGACAGTGACATAAAATAATTCTTAACAAGATTTTTATAACGACAATAAATTTAGCGATATATTGATTTTAAAGCCGATTCCTCATATCCAATTGACAAAAATGTATATATATATATATTATATATATATATATATATATATATATATATATATATATATATATATATATATATATATATATATATTTATATATATATATATATATGTGTGTGTGTGTGTGTGTGTGTGTACTCCTGAGAGAGAGAGAGAGAGAGAGAGAGAGAGAGAGAGAGAGAGAGAGAGAGAGAGAGACGTAATGTAAAGAAGCTTCAGTTCATGGGGTAACTAAAACTTTCAGATTCCTTAGTTCCAGTTTTTTTAATTATTTATTTATTTATTAATTTATTTAAGAATTAGATTATTTCAGGTGCGAGAAATTGTCATTTAGTTATAGTAATTTACAAAGATCATCAGATGTATATGTATTTATAAATACAAAACACTTCAATGTCATTATTTCCAAAGGAAAACAGTGCATTATACTTATCTATCATATCAATCGTAAATAGTTTTATATATATATATATATATATATTTATATATATATATATATATATATATATATATATATATATATATATATATATATATATATATATATATATATATATCAGATCAGTATGGGAATTTGGAAGGAAAAGCCTCATTGAAGGGTAACCTGATAATACAATGATGATTTATATATATATATATATATATATATATATATATATATATATATATATATATATATATATATATATATATATATATATATATATATATATATATATTCTACTTCAGCTAATACGAACATCATTCTCGGTGTATGTTTGGGGTTGGCCTTTGGATTTGTAATCGTCATTATCAGCATGTGTTTTACTGTAGAAGAAGGTGAGTTTGTTATTCTTCTAGTGATGTTTTCTTCGCGAGCCCGAAGCTACCAGCCTTACTAAACTAAGTAATGAAATTTACATATCTGAAACATACACATCTTTCATTTCACAAGCACAAGCTGACGCTGATATTTTACATTTTAATACATGTATATCATTCTACTGTCGATAACCCTTTAGCGGCAATTTGAATTTGATATATAAGTATATGGATAAAAAACAAATATATTCCATAACGTTAAAAAGAAAGCTGTGAGGCGAATAACTGCCAGCCTGACAATCTAGTGTAATTACGGTAGCCCTCTACCAAGTGTCTATGCGTCAACTTGAATTTAACCCGAGAATACTGTACATTTAGGTACATCTCAATGTACAACCATCCCAAAGATAACAAATATACAATTTTAGAGTTAAATTTATGTCTCTGTCTGTCTCTCTGTCTGTCCGTCTATCTGCCTGTCTGTCTGTCTCTGTCTCTCTCTCAATATTTCAGACGTTGTGTTTTCTATACATTTAAATCTGCAAGTTATTACAACTTATTCTACTCTTTCTTGAAACAATTTATTTAGAGGGAACAGTAGGAATAGTAACACGACACCTGTCGCAAAACGTACATATCAAAATCCGGCTGTTGTACATCAGGACACAGTGACAGGGAGTATAAAGGCGTCGCCAGCGGATAATCAGCGTAGCATGTAAGAATGTTGCAATTCCTCTTTCATTTCGTTTTGTCTGTCAACAATTTCTGACATATAATTATCTTCTTTTTCTATATTAATGTCCACGCAATGGACAGACACCCACAATTGTTTCCCATTGACTTTGCAGGTCATTTACAACACCTCAAAACCATTGTCACTCACATGCACATTAAAACTGGGTCAAACCAGTACCCTGTGCTGTAAGAGCAACATCTTGGAAAATAAAATCTACAAACAAAATATTAAGTTGCTTTTGCATTTCTGCTTTAAATTGTCAAAAACTTGTAAAAATATTTATTATCATCTGACTCCATTTATTTATTCGACCGTCGGCCATTGATTTGCAGTGTACAATAAAAACGCATGTATCCTTTAATCACCTTAATTTCATTTTTAATGACAAAACTTTTTGTCTTCTTCATTTAATGACCAAATAGATCGTCGGGTCATCTGTCCCTTTGCACAACATTCGGTGTTAAATGTTTAGTTACTACAGCGTATATTTCTGTGTCTTCCAGGAAAGATTCAAAGACAAAACTACTCACGCCGAACAACTCGGGAAATGAGTTACCGCAAGCATCCACAATGATCTTTAACAATCCAAATCCAGTGCAGGATGAATTAATGACACTCCGTGGACAGGAACAACCAAACGTCGATAAAAATGACACTTCAACTAAAAGGGACTCTAAACGCTACAGTTATGGGACGCCAATTTGATATTTGGATTTTTACATTCATGGTTCAATTAATTAATCATACAGATTTCTGCTTTAGGGCCAACATAAGGGGCAGCAGTGACGTTTTCATCCATCATCTTTTGTATATGTTATACATTGCTACATGTAATAAAAGACCTGTTTAGAATTGAACTAATTGTTTAATGTTTCATGGACAAAAACATTTTACAATGCTGGTAGGAATTAAAATGTAAAATACAAAAAAAAAAAAAAATAGAAAATCGACCGGTTCACCTTTTAAACATCAGATATGAATGCGCCGTATTATGCAATAACACTAATACCATTGAACCGTGAACGTGGTAACCGTTGTTTCTTAGTGGGGTATTGTCTTAACATTTCTCAACGCTGTAGAATATATGAATAACCAGTCGTTAGTTAAGGTATGCTACTGCATATCGATATACAATTACGCCTGCAAGAATAATCGTTCCAAACTGGCGCCATACTCATGACAAATACACACAATTTCTTGTTAAGCTTGTCGGAAAAGCAAATAGCATAAATTCAACTGTGAATAAGATTTATCTAAAAGCTACATTCCTCAAAACATTGCAGAATCGTGGCATCTGGCTTTATTCAAGACCAAAATACCATTCTAAGTAACAAAAATACAATGCAACCTGGAAGATTGGCGAGACACTTTTGAAAACATATGCGCTTCAACTCCGTGTAGGCGATCCTATTTTTTATGCACATCACGTTGTGCTATACTACACTGTATCTCATGGCTTCACCCGTCACCTCGGTATCAAAGTGTGGCATGAAGTTTAGTTAAATATTAGCATAAATCCTGATGTGCTGGATAAGGGATAGAAATGAGTCAAGTTGAATACAGTCTGACAATTTTGCGAGACAAACATCTATATCTATGCCACATTTGAATTTCTTTAATTTACTAGGTGGGTGGTGAATACAAATAAAGACATCTTGATTTCCGTCGTGCTGTTTGGGTGTGGTTGTTGATCCTTTATTATCTTAAGGGGGAGTAGCCTTTCTGACTTTTCTATACAAGAGCAAAGTGACAGTGTTCGTTGTGTTCAAGAAGAATACAAAACATCCAATGCATCTTATGCTGTACTCAGTGAATGGCTCGTATCGGAATGTACAAATGTTTAACAATTCTGTAACGCAGACGGACACACTGCACATGTTTAAAAGTCTGTACATCACAAGTCTGCAGCTACCATCCACTGAAAACGCTGTAAGACGGACGTCGTGACAGCTATCAAACACATTTCATCAGCCATACTAATGCTGACATGGCACACCTGTCGCAACCGCTCCATGGAAACCTATCTTGTTCGATCAACGGGACAAACTAGGTGATATGGTCAAGTTCGCCATACCTTTTAGGAGAGTTTATATATATATATATATATATATATATATATATATATATATATATATATATATATATATATATATATATATATATATATATATATATATATATATATATAGACAGAGTATTCTAATTTCACTGAATCGATGGGACAGAGACCAGTTATTACCATATTACTTCTGATAAACATTTCTACTAAAAGTTCAAAGTACATCGTTTAGATTACCAATACTGTCTTAAGAAATTTGAATACATCAGAATACTGATTTCAATCTTTTTGTGTTGATGATACTGATAGTCATGTCCAGGATAAAGATAAGAATCTGATAAAAATGGAGAAACATGAACTTCTGAAAGCCAAGAGGTGGGATCAGGTGCCCTAGAGGAGTAAGCATCCCCTGTCGACCGGTCACATCCGCCGTGAGTCCACAGTCAAGTCCAATGAAACAAGTGAGGAGTGTATCCTCGTCACAATTGGTACAGACGTCTATAATACATTGTCTCGCAACAGGAGTCAGTATGTAGTAATTTCCAGTTATTGTCTTGAAATTTTGAGTTATCATTTCGAAATGTCGAATTATTTTTCTTCAGTTTTAAAATTATATAAAGAGATGCATTTTCGTTGGCCAGTTGGGTTTTTGATAATAACTCGAAATTTTGAGATTTTTTTTACACGTGGCAGCAATAAGCTTCCGTATGTGAGACAATTTCTCGTTTGAGGAAGCAGTGTTGGTTGACATTTACATCTTTCACATGACTTTTGTTTGCTCAATATGTGGGTACGTCTCTCTGTATAACATTGGTGTTAAAAGTAAGACGTCAAGCTTCACTTTAAGATATATTGTATATGTTCTAAGATTTAACCTAAATCAAATGGCACGGGGATACAGAAGTATCATGTTTGGGAATATAGTTAAACATAGTCACTTGTTTATGCTATTGACATTTTCCATTAACTAATCTCGATGTCATTGGACATCTAATTCGTCGTATTCTAATGGATATGAGCTTTGATTATCAATTGTCCTCTTGTTTTACCTTAATTCATATGTAGGCTCAAAGTGGGTGACACCAGCCGACTGGGTATACTTACTGCCCTACGGCACCTATGTATGTCTAGTTTTCCCCTGATCTGTAAATTCCTCCTGAACTTTCTTATGATTAATCCTTTGGTATCTGTGAATTTCATAGTAATAAACAGGTGAAGTTGATACCATATTGAAATATGTCTGGTGATGTGTATTGTATAGGTTTAGAAACATTTAACTATGAAGTTCCATTTCATGTAATTAGCCTAAAATCCACCCCATACCTTTGTGAAAAAAAAATCTAGATTTTCCACTGTATTAGAACGAATGTACTTTTTTTATTTGGCAAATTTCTAAAAAGTTTAGATCCACCACTGCATTAGGACGAACATATATGAATAGTCGTACTTAAAATATGTTAATTTGGCAAAGTGCATTTATATAGACATAGGTAACTTCGTCATAGTGGGTGAAAAAGTACCCAAGACAGGGTTGTGTACAAAACAAAAAGCTATGATAGAAATTACAAAGAAAAAAAAATCCAGGATAAAACAAATTTACCCTTGCTCACTCCCACCCATAAAAATCAAATAGTTGCTTGTTGTAAACGTATATTGTGTTTAAATGTGTTCACCCGATATAGTCCCAATGCACGTAAATGTATCCACTGAAGGGTGAATTTGTAAGGCATCGTAGAAGGGCCCCGTGGGAATAAAATACCGAAAAATAATTTTTTGTACATACAAATAACTCCTTTATGTACAGATAACTGTGGCACCCGTACAAATGAATCTGTGTAGGTACATATAATTATTTACGTACAGAGAATTAATTGTAGGTCCAAAGATCTAATTTGTCATCACAATTTGTGCGTACAAAGAGGTATTTTGATTATCTTTCCAATAAAAAAGTTGATTAATCAAACATAATCCGTATAAAAGATAAACATGCGAATTACATTGGCGATGGTGTATTTGTATCACACACAGCAATAAATCCACTACTTACAATTATGTAATTGTGCGCACAGCTGATTCAGACGGGAGCAAATCGGGAGTGGACACCCTAAAGTTGTTATTTTTTCTGAAAAAAAGTTTAAAAAAATTAAATGTATGTTACCAACCTCAAACAAGGAATACAAATTGACAAGATTCGCCACTAATTTAATTCTTTGTGACCAAAAATATCTCTTATGTAGGTACAACCCGTTGTGAAATATTAGCGAAATACTAGACTGGTGAAAGGGACATAAACAGGAACAATTCTAAAATCGCACAAAACTTGGTATTGGTACTTGTTAAATAACTGAAATTTTAAAGGGACGCTGGTTGTGTTTTTATTTCGCTTTTCCATTTTTCACCACTCAGATTGATATGTAGAAAAAGAAAAGAGATCTACCCAGCATAGAAATTCAATAAATCCAGATCTTTATATATATATATAGTATTATATATTTATATATATATATATATATATATATATATATATATATATATATATATATATATATATATATATATATGCATGCGCTTTGAAAATTGTGGTGGATTTTTTGAATTTTTTTTTTTTTTTTTTTTTTTGGTTGTGTCCACAAGTTTTACAAATATAAGAAACATGTATTAAGAGCATCCGAATGATTCAGGCATCCGGCAGAAAGTAATCTTACGACTTCTAAATTATTACCATCTTACGGAAACCTGTAGGAGTCACTTGGAAAAGAAAATACTACCTACATCAAATATATAATAATTCAAACATCTCTGAATTCTGAAAATATAGCATTCCAAAAGAGTTATAAATATTTGATATTTAAGAGTTTTACATGATTTTTACAAATCAAGGTTGTTTAGATTTTTGAATTGTGAATTTTTAACACTGAGCATAATGCACTTATCATAGTCTATAATTATTGTAAATTAGTGTTTTGTCGGATTCACCTAACTCATAGTGTAGTTAACCAAATGACGAAATGAAAATGGAATGATCGAAAGTTCACTATACTATACTACGGCAAAATTCGATCCACAAATGGTTACGACACGAAGAACAAATCCGAAACCGAACCCCAAACGGCCAAAGGCGTCATCCCTATCCCCCTGTCTAGCATTCCCACACCCGTCGGGAAGGTTGCATGAAAACCTATCGAGTTCGAGGAAAATGACTTGCTGACGATTTTTTTTTAAATCGATTATGAAACCAAACCCTGAATTAGTTTTACATAATATTCCTGATAACCATCATTGTTTGTTATTCCAAAACCTTCAAACTTAGTGCTCAGGCCTCTATATATTTCTCCTCGTAATCTATAAGTCAAATAACACAATGAATTTGCTGATGCATAACGTTTAATTAAGTTGTAGCAATGTTTGAAATCTGCATTACTGTTTCACATATAACAACAATTTTTATTATCGCATAAATATGAAATATAAAAACGCACTTACAAACTTTTCGGCGTTCAATATTCCACATTGTATGTTATATAATGCTGTCTATCGAGCCAATCGCGCGGACATCTACACTGAGATACTAGAAGTTAATCTGCGACGGCAGATATAATATAATGCTCACAAAGGTAAGGTTTGGACAATTTATTCTACTGTAAGGCATGCTGACCTCTTTCTTGTTTATTCAAGATAAATCAAGATAAAATATTACATAAATGTGCATGTGTAGTTTCCGCCGACGACGAGCGTTATTGCAATCTTTCACGGAAAAAATATCTCTATTATATTCGTTTTAAACTTTTGTCATTGAAAAAGTCTGTTTTGATAAGTGCACACAAAACATGTCAACTCATTCATCGTCCAAAAGCAAGAGGTAATAATTCGGACATCTCATTTTACAGCAAAAATAATACAAATAACATAATTCTTTTGGGAACATGTGTCTATCCCTAGGTAGTGCATTACTGTTTGGTGTATTCCTCATACCAGGTAGGTGTTTCGATATTTAAACTATTACGTAATATTTAAAATTGATTGAAACACGTATTGTAACTTCTGAACAACTGGAATCACATTAAGACTAGTCTAAATAATTATGATCTAGTTTCTGAATATTCAAAGGTAGTTTTGACGAAAATTTTGCTCATACACCTAAAGTTCTTAGGAAACGCTGTATATCTTTTAAGTGTATTAGTCGAAAGGTAAGATTTCGATCAGAGAGTTAAACGCACCGGTATAGTAGAAGATAAATTTATTTACATACGTGTATGTGTTTATTTTTAAGTGGCTATTATCAATATCGAACACTAAAAGACTCCCAGAAAGCACAAATAAGTTTCAATACCAAATGTTTCTATTTTGTGATATATTATAATTATACTCGGTAGAACACAGACAACCCCAATTTTAAAAAATGTATACTAGTGTGAATCTAGCCCACAGATCTGAGTCTGCAAATCGATTTATAAAACTGTCAGACACAAATCTCAGCATACAATTCGACTTCTGAATGTATTTAAAATAAATACGTGGGTATCTTTGATTCAAATATGAAAATACATCACTTCGTCAAGCTTTCCTCGATTTGCAGGCAAGTCGGCACCGAATGCATTTTGTAAGGGTGGGGGTTTAAAGAAAAGGACGGCTTACCTTTAGTGCATTGCAGACGATAAGAATATATTTCTGTGTAATAACAATACAATTTGACCTATGCAATTGACACACATCAAAAAACTTCTCTTTATCTTAATTACGTTTGCATACTAGACTGACCTTTCACAGTTATCCTATAGTGAGAAATGTTCTGTTAGAGCCTTGGGTGACCTATGAACTTACACCAAAACGAATATCTTTCATTTTGAAAATTCATCGCATACTGCTCTAGTGGATGATTTGGATTATATCTTAACTTTACATTTACATACTGGGGTAAACGTGTGTGGTAAATATTCTAGTATAGCCTGTGCGAAACTATGAATTCACACATAGCAAATATCAAATTATTGGGTATACCATAGCATTGTGTTCTATCTCATAGTGCTTTACGGGTCTAGGGGATTTGAACTACCTCTTAATTTAACGTTTACATACTGGGCTAACCTTTAATAGTTAGCCTGTATAACGAAATATTACAGCATAACATGGGTGTGGAGATTCATATTAGTATAAATTTAAAATATCACAAAGGGGTTGAAATATTTCATTTAGGGGCGCTTTCCCATAGTGTTCTACGGGTCAAAGAGATTAAGACTGCATCTTGATTCTACGTGTACATACTGGATTAACCTTTGATAGTGTATCCTCGATGGACCTTTGAAATGTCCATGGATTGCAAATATCACAAAGGTATACTTTCTCCTTGCAATGTACGTATAAAATTCACTCATTAAATATTCCCTAACGCCCATTGGCAATATTTAGCATTAGCAAGGATTTTTTTTACATTTTTTTGACATTTCAACTCATGTGTAAATTAGACAATTTGTAAACCGCACACTGTTCAACGTTTTCTGGTATATTCCAATCAACGAAATTACAATTAAGTTAATCTCATCAGCAAGGTTGTGCTTTCATTATTGTTTTCGTTTATTATGCATTTATAGGTGTTTTTACCCAGTGTAAAATAAATAAAATCAACAGTTATTAAACACAAAATAAGTATATCACATATTGTCAATAAAGTACTTTGATTTTCTTTTTTTACAGAAGTTCAGAATATTACTGACAACAATTATGAGAACATATTTACATTATGCATTTTGATATATTTAGAAATAGTTTAATAAATCGCAATTCTTTCATTTTTACATATAATGTTTAGAGAAAAATCGGGGTATATAATGACCCCAGGTTACAATACATGATTCGTGTTTAATTTTCCAACATGGAGGATAACGCTGACATACTATTAACTATAGTGTGGTGCAACAGTATCTATACTTTTATCTTTTTACAGCAAGTCATTGCCAGGGTGACTGTAGGTATACATTTACATCAGGCAGTGGGATAATACAGTCACCCCAGTACCCATTTGGATACCCAGACAACCTACAATGTTCTTGGGAATTAACTCCAGTCAGTGGTAAAATTCTAAATCTGCACTTTGATGATTTTGATCTAGAAAATGATGGGCAATGTAACAAAGATAGTTTAAGTGTAAGTTTTGGGTATATATTTATTTTGTATTAATTAAAACGAAAATACCATAGTACAGATAAACTAGGTGAGCACAGAAACAAATACGATCTTATACTGCGCATTCGTTATCTAAAAAGACAAGCCGCCGTTATGTGGCCGAGTGGTTAGAGCATCACGTTTTGAACCACGGTGTATTTTACTTCCGGTCACAGCAGGTTCGAGCTTTAACGGAACGTAAGCTAATAGTTTACCTTATGGCTGAAAAAATCGTCGAGTGTGTCGTAAAACACTTTAAAATTCAAATTTAAATTTTGAAAATACAGAACAAGATAATTTATATTATTTTAAAAACACTATGCATCTGATACATAAGAAGTATTAAATGAATTCCCCTACCTCTCACAGTTGCATGCACTATATTACAAAGAAGGGATTCCTCTGTCCATGTTCTAGGGTGTAGAGAAGTGACACGCATTTTAACAGAAATGTTGTCAGTTATGTCATGCATACCATATACTATGAACATGATTCAGTATACCACTGGCTCAGATGACCGGTGTACTTTACCAGATAAGACTCCTGTCCACAGATTGATGTTGTTTTTATAACTGCCTAAACTAAAACATAGATAGCTAATATGTTTACTTCATATTTAGATATCCACTGGAATGACTTTACTGTCAAAAGCTTGTGGTACTCAGCTTCGTGGTAAGACGTTCACGTCTTCTTTGGAAGGCTTTCATCTGGTGTTTGTTACAGATGCATTCCATGGAAATGAACATAAAGGTTTCTACGCAAAACTTAGCGGTAGGTATAAGTGGTATATATCCTTATATATATATATATATATTATATATATATATATATATATATATATAATATATATATAATTATATATATAATATATATATGTATGTATATTTACATACGGGTTATAATTCTTATTATATATATATATATATTATATATATTATATATAGTATATATATATATATATATATATATAATATATTTATATATATATATATATATATATAAAGTGACCTTTGTACCTTTCGAAAACATAAACGGAAACAACCCGACACACACAATAGGTTCTAATTTTGTTTGTTTCTTTCTTTGTTTGATCGCTTGCCATCTAGGTCACAATCCCTCAAATTCTGCATTGGAATTTCAAATGTAATTGTTTTGCAATTAACTTATATCAAATATTAATATTTTTGTATATTGTCTGACGAACAGAGGGCGGACGCTGTAGTAATGACAAGAGGTCATCTGATCATTTATGTTAGATTAGCTAAAATGGTTGACCAGGGGTCAATATATTCATTCTTACACAGAAGAATTATATTAACTCATACTGGCAAATAATACAAATAAAAAATATATATTTTCATTTATTAGAACAGAACTGGCTAAATATAATATATTTAATATGATAACTATGTCCCAAATGTGACATTAACGAATATTTTTTAGTGAAAATAACAGGTGTTTCAAAGTAAATGATTCAACTGCTAATTTATTTAACCTGCACAGGACATATGATTATTAAATTATTGTGTAATTTTTGTTAGTCCGAAACCTATGGACGTCAGAACTTAAATGACGATAATGACAAATTACATTATTTGATTTTACCACTAACTAATAGATAACTAATACAATCTACCCGCATCTTTGAGGGTATGACAAAGTCATCTCATATCCGAGGGTAAGATTTATTTGACTGGACAAGCCGAGGCTTGCCGATGGTTTAGTCATTCAAAAATCTAATCCCGCTCAATGTGCGGGTTGGTTTATTATTATTTCATGTTTAAAAATATATGTACATATAGCTTAGATATATGCAAATTAAATCTGACATGCACAGCATTTTAGAGATGCCGAAGACACTCTAACAGCATGAAAATTGTATTGTGACGTCATAGAGTGTGTAGCTTGTCAATACCCTATGGGTTGACAAGGAATTCATTCCCCGTTAAAAGGAAGAAAAATATAAGAGCATTTATCAACGTTTTTAGATTTTATTTGAGTATACCGATAACGTTTTATTGACCTAAATCATCATAAAAAATAAAAAATATGTCATTGATATACGTGAAAATATAACTCAAGGATAAGTTACAGTTAGTGGTGGAGAAAAACTGTGGTTACATTTGGAACATGTAATGAAATGAAGTTAAACTGGTAAATTGCCGAAACGTTAATCGTTAAAAATGTTCTTTTGAATAGCATTCTATTTGGCTGCATTAAATGTTATATAGAAACAGAATTGAATTGATAAATTCTTTAATTTTATATTTTCCATAAATCCTAATATGTAACCAGTGACATAAAATAATTCTATGGAACAGTATAGTGTATACATTTTTGAATCACCCTGTATTACTACAAACTACAATGTTGATATAATATCACTCCACAGCAAATGTCAGTGTTGAAAAGACAACGGTAGATGGGCCAACAGCCGTAACAACGGCTTCTCAAACAGGTGAGAAAGTACGTTTTTTTAGACATAATACTAAAAGTATAGCAAAACCGCCAAGGTGATTGATTAATTGTGAATGTTTTGAACATGACGTCATCACTTGAGATCGCGAATTTTTAAATTTGATGTTCATTTCTAGAGAGGTAATCAGCAAAAAGAATGAAATCTAAATATAATACAAATGTTATAGCCATCACATATAAGCTTCCATAAGCGTAAATTGTTATCATTTATGTCACCGTTTCAATTGCTCTCGCCATGTATGTTTTAAATCGACTTGAGATGCAAAGGAATTTGTACTACTGCAGACATAAATAACAACACAAATATAAAAATACCATTAAGTACAAGTACTAAATGAAGAGAGTATTACATTACACGTAGTGCGATTACCGTAAATCCCAGGCTGGTAGATGTACATTCTCCATGACTCAATTGTGATGGGTAGAGAGGTGAACACATTATGCATATTTAATTGTAATCGAATTAAACTCGAGGACCTAAGTTTCATTGGGACTGATTCATGTACCACGTGAAAGTCGATAACGTTCGTCCGGTACTAGTATCTCCAACGGTGATGGAAAGTAATACCACGGGAATCTTCCTGCCAAAAATAACCGAAAGCGCGGAATGTCGTCTTTCTAGTGTGTCATATCTCACATAATAGAAGAAACAATAAGTCCCGCACAAAACGTTATCGGGTATCACGTGTTACATGAATTAAGTATCATTGTGTGCATTGTAAAAACAATTTAAGAAAATATAAAGATATGTATTCAAAAACTTTAACGATTAATACAAATTAACGTCACTATTCAGGGAGGGATGTCGAAATATCCAATCCGATAGTAGAACTATTGTATATAAGAATCCTGCACTTCCGCAATGGGCTTGCCTCATCCTGTAGCGTGAAATAACACTTTCCCTAAATTCGCGGACAAATCAGTTGAGAATCATGCATATAACTGTATTTTATAAATGCATCTGTATTGAGGAGAGAGAGATAAAGATGGTTACTGTCACTTTTTCTCTCTTAATGAAACATTATAAAAGTGCGATTGTAATCATGTGCAAACGACAGATTTATAGTTTTTCAAATATTGATTCCGGCACTTCCGGAATGGGCTTGAATAATCATGTAGCGTGATTAAACATTTTGCCTGACATTTAAATTCGCGGACAAGTCTCGAGTGAGAGAGAAGCACATGTACTGTATTTATAAATTAATTTGTATTCAAAGAGAGGGAGAGACAGAGAGAGGGAGAGCGACAGAGAGAGAGAGAGAGACAGAGACAGAGAGACAGAGACACAGAGAGACAGAGAGAAAGAGAGAGACATACAGAGAAAGAGAGAAAGACAGAGAAAGGGAGAAACAGACAGAGAGACAAAGACAGACAGAGACACAGAGACAGACAGACAGACAGAGGCAGAGGCAGAGGCAGAGACAGGTAGATAATATGTATGCTAGGTGTAATGATCAGAGAACGTTAAAGAAAGCTCTACATCTGCACATGTTTGTATCTATAAATACACTAACGTGTCATATTTTACCTCTGTTGACAGAAACAGGAACTACGGAAAACACAGGATTATCCACAACAAATGTACCATTAGCAACCTCAGCAAGCACAGGTATATTACGTATAGTTTGTGTCTGTCTGTTTCTGAACCTCTACAATACATCACTGGCTTTGTTTTATTCATCTTTGTTATTTCAGTGAAATAAAGTAATTTCAATAAAGTAATTCCTATCAAGGTGTTATGACGACCATATATCATCCCCAATGTGAAGCTGCATAAAGTTTGCGAATTGAAAGGGGCTAGAACAGATATTGGCCCCAAAATCCGCGTTTTTATATTTTTAAAAAAGCCCAAAACATGGTACATCTTTAAAAAACTTCTCATGAACAAATTATCAGATGACCTTTTCAAATTTTAAATAGATGTTTGATAAGTCAAAATTTACAAAGTTTGCGAACGAAATTGAAATCTGTGAATAAACGAGCTACTAGTACCACGTGATAGCCGATAACGTTCGTGTGTTACTAGTTTCTCCAACGGTGATTGAACGTAATACTACGTAATCTCCCCATTGAAATGACATTAGCGCGGGATCGGAAATTATTAAGTTAGGGAAACAATCCTTACTTTAAAATGATGAGGTGGCTCACAAAAATCTACAAATATTTTATTTTCATGGAAATTGTCATGTTGAAATGGTCCCTTTTTGTGAATTTGTTTCATGCTTTTAAATCTGTTTGACCATTTTTTGAAAAGTATAATAGGTAGAGAAAAAGTGAAAGAAGTAAAATTATTCAGCTAGCAAATATCTACAAAAAAGTCAAAGGGCTGAAATTGTCAGGTCACCCGTTTTGTAAGTTTCCTTTTTCTTTATTGTGAAAAATGTCCTCCTGTCCCCTTTGTGTACAAAGAAAGTCTACATCTTTATATAATATTATTTTCGATTGACTTCTATCCACCACTGTATTAGTATGCAGGTTATATAGGCTACATATGTTACTTTCTGACAACCATTCCAAAAGACCACTATAAACATTCAGTTGACCGTCTATCCCCTTAGGAGTCTTTTCTTTGTTTGTTATCTTCGTCAATATAGAATTCAAACGACATACTATGATGATTGGATGACTGAGGGATAGATTGCTTATTATCCTTTCTGCCAAGATACCCAAATCGTTCCAACAAGGCCAAGTAGTTACTTAGAAATAAGTGCATAAAGTATGTTGTAGATACTGCTGAGGTTCTTATACATGCATCTAACCACATGTATGTAAATTATCATAAATATTTGAGCACGATTTTTTATTTATTCATTTTAGCAAAACTGATTATGTACACTCAATGTTATATTCGGTTGCCCCCATTCAAGTTCAAGAGATATTTCAAACACTTCATCGCTAACTTGTGAATGAATGAGGTCGAATGATGCACACGCTGTTATACGTGTTATATATTGATAGAATTTAGCTCCACTTTGAGATTCAGAAAGCAAAATATCAGTTGATGATTGGTTAAAACAATTAGCACCAATTGAGGCGTTAGACGAGGTTGGGATATTGAATCATTCCACTCTAGACTGATCTATTTCTATCTTAAACTCAAAGTTGCTGCTTGATTAGTTTTCTTGCACATTGAAAGCTTGTGATCCCGTTGGTATACGTACATGTATTTATCAGTTTTACCTATTTTTACTATTCCCATAGCCGCATCACTTCATCCCTATCGTCAACCCGCCATCCACAAATAAATATAGACCCGTATCATGCACATTTATATTTATTTACGAACAAATTTTTTAAGATTTATGTGAAACTGATATCAAATTTTGACAATGTAAAGTATCAACCCGAAAGCTTGACCCGCCATCTTTACAAACAATGGCAGACGACATGTGTAGAGATACAACGTGGTCTGTGATCAGCAGTCCCTGGATAAAATTTTTAAAATACAGATAAAGCGGAAATTCGTTTCTATCCCAATTTGCGAGATACAGTTATATCGTTATAGTAATATATGGTTATATTAATCTGACAAGACTGTATGAAAAGTGTATATGTACTCTGAGAGAGAGAGAGAGAGATGAGGAGAGAGACGAGAGAGAGAGAGAGAGAGAGAGAGAGAGAGAGAGAGAGAGAGAGAGAGAGAGAGAGAGACGAAGACACAGACAGAGGGAGACAGAGAGACAGAGAGATAGGGAGACAGATGGAGAGACAGAGAGAGAGACTAAATTTTCATATTTTACAGAAACAGGTACTACGGAAAACAGGATCATTCCCAACAAATGTACCATTATCAACCTCAACAAGCACAGGTTTATTTACTTATATCCATAATTTGTTTGTGTCTGTTCATGGCCTAATGCGGAATCTTTATTTCTTAGTTGTTTTATCCATATTATTTGTTATTTATGTCTTTTTTTTTTTTTTTCTTTTTTTTTTTTTTTAACGTAATAAGATGGATTTTCCCCCCCCCCCCCCGTTTTTTTTTTTTTTTTTTTTTAGGAAGTTTGATTGTCATGGCATAACTGCGAAGCTTTTTTATTTCTTAGTTCGATTTCTTTTATTTTCTTAATTAATATTTTACGCATTTTCACCTAGTAATTCGGATCAAGATAATAAAGTCCACAGACAATTAGACAATGAACTGATGAACCAAAGCCTTTCCATCGCTGTGGTAATAGACGACCAAGCAAATGCTACTGAATACATCACTCAGTAATCCATTTAGTGAAATAAAATAATTCCTAGCAAGGTTGTCATAAAGACCATACATTTAGCGATATATTGATTTTAACTGATTTCAAATTTTGACAATGTAAAGTATCAACCCGAAAGTATTGATCATGCACATTTATATTTACTTACGAACAAATTTTGTAAGATTTATGTGAAACTGATATCAAATTTTGACAATGTAAAGTATCAACCCGAAAGCTTGACCCGCCATCTTTACAAACAATGGCAGACGACATGTGTAGAGATACAACGTGGTCTGGATCAGCAGTCCTGGATAAAATTTTAAAATACAGATAAAGCGGAATTCGTTCTATCCCATTTGCGAGATACAGTTATATCGTTATAGTAATATATGGTTATATTAATCTGACAAGACTGTATGAAAAGTGTATATGTACTCAGAGAGAGAGAGAGAGAGAGAGAGAGAGGAGAGAGTGAGAGGAGACGAGAGAGAGAGAGAGAGAGAGAGAGAGAGAGAGAGAGAGACGAAGACACAGACAGAGGGAGACAGAGAGATAGGGAGACAGATGGAGAGACAGAGAGAGACTACATTTTCATATTTTACAGAAACAGGTACTACGGAAAACACAGGATCATCCCCAACAAATGTACCATTATCAACCTCAACAAGCACAGGTATATTACTTATCCATTTGTGTGTCTGTCTGACTTTGTTTTATCCATATTTGTTATGTAACGTAAGGAAGTTTGAGTTCATGGCATAACTGCGAAGCTTTTTTATTTCTTAGTTCGATTTGTTTTAATTTTTTTTAATTAATATTTTACGCATTTTCACCTAGTAATTCCGAACAAGATAATAAAGTCCACAGAATATTAGACAATGAACTGATGAATCAATGCCTTTCATCGCCGGTATAGACGACCAAGCAAATGCTACTGAATACATCACTCAGTAATCCATTTAGTGAAATAAAATAATTCCTAGCAAGGTTGTCATAAAGAACATACATTTAGCGATATATTGATTTTAAAGCCGATTCTTCATATCCAATTGACGAAAATACATAACTTAGTAAAGTGAGTTTCATACAGAATCGTCCATCGTGCGTCGCAAACATTTACACAATTTGGACTTCTTTTGAACTACTAATGATTAATTTTAACCAAACTTGGCATATATCATCCCCAATGTGAAGCTGCATAAAGTTTGCGAATTGAAAGGGGCTAGAACAGATATGGGCCCCAAAAGGCGCTAAAAAGCCCAAAACATGGTACATCTTTAAAAAAAATTCATGAACAAACTATCAGATGACCTTTCAAATTCTAAATAGATGTTTGATAAGTTAAAATTTAAATAGCCGATAACGTTCAGCTGTTACTAGTTTCTCCAACGGTGACTGAACGTAATGCTACCTAATCTCCCCGTTTAAATGACGTTAGCGCGGGGTCGGTAATTGCACATTTATGGAAAAAGTCCTTATTTTAAAATGAGTGATTCACAAAAATCTACAAATATTTTATTTTCATGGAAATTGTCATGGTGAATTGTTTCTCTTTTTGTGAATGTTTCATGTTTTTAGATCTGTTTGACCATTTCTTGAAAAGTATAATAGGTAGAGAAAAAGTGAAAGTAGCAAAAATATACAGCTAGCAAATATCTCCAAAAAATACAAATTCTTTATTGTGAAAAATGTCCTTATGCCCCCCTGTGTGTACAAAGAATGTCTACATTTTAATATTATTTTCGATTGACTTCTATCCACCACTGTATAAGTATGCAGGTTATATAGGCTACATATATTACTCTCTAACACTATAAACATGCAGTTGACCGTGTATTTTTTTCGTTTGTTTGTTATCTTCGTAAATATACAATTCAAAAGACATACTATGACGATTAGATGACTGAGGGATAGATTTTTTTTATCCTTTCTGCCTCAATACCCAAATTGTTCCAACAAGGCCAAGCAGTTACTTAGAAATAAGTGCATAAAGATACCTTGGAGGTTCATCCAACCACATATATGTAAATTATTATAAACATTTGAGCAAGATTTATGATCTATTGAAGTTAGCAAATTTGATTTTGTACACACAATATTTCATTCGATTGCCCCCATTCTAATTCCAGACACATTTCAAACACTTCATCGCTAACTTGTGAATGAATGAGGTCGAATGATGCACATGCTGTTATACGTGTTAAATATTGATAAAATTTAGCTCCACTTTGAGATCCAGAAAGCAAAGTATCAGTGGCTGATGGGTTAAAACAATTAGCACCAATTGAGGCGTTAGACGAGGTTGGGATGTTGATTCATCCAACTTTAGACTGATCTATTTCTTTCTTGAACTCAAAGTTGCTGCTTGATTAGTTTTCTTGCACATCGAAAGCTTCTGATACCGTTGGTATACGTACATGTATTTATCTGTTTTACCAATTTACATTGCCACATCACTGTTCCTTTCGTCACCCGCCATTCACAAATAAATATAAACCCGTATCATGCACATTTATATTTATTTACGAACAAATTTTGTAAGATTTATGTGAAACTGATTTAAAATTTTGACAATGTAAAGTATCAACCCGAAAGTATTGATCCGCCATTTTTACAAACAATGACAGAGGACATGTGTAGAGATACAGAGTGTTCTGGATCAGCAGTCCGGGATAAATTTTCAAAATAGAGATAAAGCAGAACTCGTTGTATCCCATTTTCGAAAAATGGTTATATAGTTATAGTAATATATGTTTATAGTAATCTGAATAGACTATATGAAAAGTGTATCTGCACTGAAGAGAGAGAGAGAGAGAAAGAGAGAGAGAGAGAGAGACAGACAGACAGACAGACAGACAGACAGACAGACAGAGACAAACAGACAGAAAGAGACAGACAGAGAGACAGAATGAGAGAGACAGAGACAAAGAGAAACAAGACTGAGACAGACAGAGACAGAGGCAGAGACAGAGGCAGATGCAGAGACAGGCAGATAATATGGATGCTAGGTGTATTGATAAGAGCAAACCAAGAACGGTAAATAAAGCTCTACATCTGTACATTTTTGCATCGATAAGTACACTAACATTTCACATTTTGCCTCTGTTGACAGAAACAGGAACTACGGAAAACACAGGATCATCCCCAACAAACGTACCAATAGCAACCTCAACAAGCGCAGGTATATTACTTATCCATGTTTTTGCAAGGCTGATTTCGTTTATCCATATTTGTTATGTAACGTAAGGAAGTTTGAGCTCATGGGATAACTGTGAAGCTTCTAGAATTCTTAGTTCGCTTTGCTTTTTTTAATTTTTTAAAATTAATATTTTCCGCATTTTCATCCAGTAAATCCGGTCAAGATAATAAAGTCCACATACAAGTAAGCAATAAACCAATGAATCAATGCCGTTCACCACTAAGTAACCGCTACTGAATACATAACTCAGTCAGTGACATAAAATAATTCTTAACAAGATTTTATACCGACAATAAATCTAGCAATATATTGATTATAACGCCGATTCCTTATATCCAATTGACGAAAATGTTTAACTCAGTAAAGTGTGTTTCATATAGAATCGTCCATCGTGCGTCGTTAACATGCTTACACTTTGGACTTCTTTTCAACTACTAATGATTAAATTTTAACCAAACTTGGCATATATCATCCCCAATGTGGAGCTGCATAACGTTTGCAAATTGAAAGGGGCTAAGACAGATATTGGCCCGATAAAAGCGCTAAAAACCTAAACATGGTATGGTGCATCTTTAAAAAACTTCATGGTATAGATTCCTTAGTTCGATGTTTATTTATTATTAATTTATCTATTTATTTATTAATTTAAGAATAAGATGACTTATCCCACCCGCAACTGATAAATTTCTATCTTGAACTCAGACATGGTGTTTAATTAGTTTTGTTGAACATTGAAGGCTTTGTGTACGCACATTTATTTATCAGCCTGACCTATTTTAGTTGCCACATCAATCATCCTTCCTTTCTCCCGGCTTCCGCAAATAAATATAAAACCGTATTATGCATATTTATATTTATTTCCTTACGAACAAAATTTGTAGAATTAATTGAAACTGATATTTAATTTTAACAATGCAAAGTATCAAAAAGAAAATCTCTTTGATCCGCCATTTTTGCAATCAATGGCAGACGGCATGTGTAGAGATACAAACCGTTCTGAAAGAGCAGTCATGAAGATAATTTTCAGCACTGATAAAAAAGATTCGTTTATTCCAGATTCGAGTAACTGTCATTTAGTTATAGTAATCTGCACAGATCAACTGATGTATATATATCTATAAATACAAAACCCTTCAATGTCATCATTTCTTAAGTAAAACAGTGCATATACTTATTTATCATATCAATCGTAAGTAGTTTAGGCTAGATGCCCATGCACGAGTTTAATTTCGCGAGAGAATAAAATTCACAAGGCACCAAGAACATTTATCTCTAGAATAGACAGATAATAAAATTTACCTGTCTGAATCAAATAATAACATGAATCTGAATGACTCAAGAAAACGTTCAATGTTGTAGCAATGTTAGCATGTATATACTATCTTATTTCAAAACTTCTATCATTTGATCAATCCTCAGTCACATAGAATCCATCCATTAATCTCCCCTCTCTATGACCGTGTTCTCACGTTCGGAACTGCAAACACCGTCATCAAAATATTCATTTTTAATGCAAAGATGGTCAAGTGGTAACTGAGTCGAGCATTTGAGCTAAAAGGTGATATATTTCGTTATTCTCTCTCTCTCTCTTTGTTTTTCATTCTATCACATTTATGTAGATTACAACAAAAGCTAAAAAAACAATTAATGAAATAATGAGATGTATTTCTTATTACCTATTCGAATAACAAACACTGTGCATGTAATATATATATATATATATATATATATATATATATATATATATATATATATATATATATATATATATATATATATATATATATATATATATATATATATATATATATATATATATATATATATATATATATATGAGCCAGCGGCTGAGACAAAGACCCTCACGACTTTAACCAATGAAAGCTCATAAACTGGGGTATTACTTCCCGGACGTGATCCCCCTTCATCGATCATAACTTCCCGCGCCGATGTACTCTCGCTTCGCTTTTTGCACCTACTATTATCGTGGGACTGCAGTAATATCTGAGGAAATTTTTGATTATATTACACATATAGCAACATTATGAATATGTATTATTGAAAAAATAGTGAAATATAATTCGTTTAATGGCTTGAAGTGGGGGAAATCCTTTTGTCGCTTCGACCTTGACATTGTCAACTCCTGCACATGCTGCAGTCCATTGTATATGTTTACAAATCAATAGTCTCTGTCAGATACAAGCGTCCGTGGAAACATAATATCTGTACTAGGATTTATAAAACTTGCAATGACAAGTGGGGGTGAATTACTCCCTGGGTTTGATATTGTTGTTATAAGAGATGATTCCACAAGACTTTTAAACGAAATAGATAATGATATCCGTGAGTATTTTTATTTACCCCGTCCCGTGACTGACGTTAGTGTTATAGTTAAGCCTAGTGTCAGGCAAGGCGAACGATTGCAGGTTGATGATGTGAGCGACAATTTTGATTCGGATATTGAGAATAATTCAGCTGATAAGATTTTGACAAGTCCTGTAATACAGAGCAGAATAAGAGACTTTGTTCGTCACAGTGATATTGTAGAAAATGATACCGAGAATGACGGCGAAAGTGACTCCAGCGGGCAAACTTGTTCAAATCATGACAATTTCGATCTCATGTCCGAGCTCAACAGACGGGAAGAGCAATGTAAACACGGTTGCCTATCTCAATTTAAAGTTGATGAGCTATTTGATCATCGGTTAAATGTAATTGCCATGGACAGAAATCTTAGGGACATGTTAATAATGGGTCAGTTACTGGCATGTGGAACCAGCAGGGGCGATGAAACGGGAGACGGTGCACGTAAACGACATAGATTCGATTATCAATTTTTGAATTATTCAGTATGCAGAGATTGTTTTCTTTACCTGAATGATATCAGCGACGTTTGTCTGAAAAATGTTAGGGGGCATATGTATAACGAGGGAGTTGTTCCGAGAGTACATGGGAATTCCAGGAAAAAACCCAAAATGCTGTGAAATTTGACGACACGAAACGTGTTGTTTATTTCATCACCAGGTAGGTACATTAAACTTCTTTTTATTACTGTAGTACCTCTCAGTGTTGTACACTATTTTAAATATTACAATAAAAAATTCCTCGAGCCCCTGTTGACAGAGACAAGTGCCCTTGATTATCTGTATTGAAATTATTTTAAGGAAGTTGTGCAGATGAACAGGTAATTTTCATAGGTAAGCTTTAAACTGCTCCAGATAATTGGGTGTTGGTTTACCCAGTGAAAAGCAACCCTTCTTTCTTATAGAAATTAACTAAACACAAATTTTATGTAGTATATAGCTGAATCATTTAAGAATATTTCTGGATCAACTGCTCAAAGTGATTTAGTATAAGTAGCAGAGTGCTAACCAATACAAGTAGAGGGTCTAGGGCTATATCCATATAAGCAATTCATAACCAGTCTTGAACTAGACTCCATATAGGATTTACAGGTAAAGGGAATTTCAATCCCAGAATTAAAATTTAAAGTGTAAATCAAATTTTTTTTTAAAGAGTGATTTTAAATATTTAAAGAGTGTTTTACATAATTATATATGAATTGAAAGTGAAACATTCCTGACAGCATTTAATAATAACCAAGCTAACTAACACACATGTATGAGTCCTCATCTTCTGTAGTATGTAAAATGCAACTCACATTTTCTGTATCTCAATAGATAGTTATATAGTGATTTCCATGATTAAAGTTACAATGTACCCAGGAAGTTTAAACAGGCTTATAAATGTAAACATTTCCTAAAAAAAATCAGCTTAGGCTCCTGTGGGGCCCAAACTCGAGCTGATCAGAGGTTAGAGACACAGTTAAACTGTGATGCTCCAGCCCAAATGCATGCTGATCAGAGGTGAGAGACATGGTTAGACTGTGATGCTCCAGCCACTCGGCCGAGGAGGCCTCTTTTCCCAATATCATTGCTTGAATATGTAATAAATATATATCAAAAATTACATAAGCATGTACATATCTGTATGTATATGAGTACAGATATAGTTTTATTTTTCTAATTTATATATAGATATGCTGAAGAGTATGGCCTGCCTCAGCCTGCAGCACCAAGAGGCAGAGATGACATTCCTCCTGTGTATTTACCAGGTAGAGATACATACAAGTCTGTTTATCAGAAACACCAGGAGTGTTGTGGAGCAGAGGAAAGATGCCTTTCAGAAACAACATTTCGCAGGTAATGAATCCAAAAATGGTTATATTTTATATTCCTCAACTTTAACATGGACTGTTTACAGTGGTAAAATGTTAAGATTCATCTTTAAAATGTAAAATTGGGGTTTGATGTGAAACCTATGATCAATCTTACAGTGGTGACTATTCCTATGTACTATGATAATAAGTTTCCATTATGCATACGTATGAAAATTGTTGATGTACAGAATTAGTTAAAATTTTATGACTTATTTGCATTTATTATTTGACTAATCTTTGTTTTGTTCACAGGATATGGCACAAAGTACTCCCTCAAATCAAATTTATGATACCACGTACAGATGTATGTCACAAATGTGAGCAATATCGGGATCTAATTCAAAAGGTTTGTAGCTAGCATCTTTATATTACATGCAGGACATTTCATTCCCAAGTAGTTTATGTTGGTTTTATTTTCTTGTCCAAACACAACTGGAGTGGTGATCTGCAAGCGAGTTCATATGACAAACTGGAGGCTTTTTAATATTGGTCAATTTTCTATAATTGGACATTCACATGTGAAATTTTGAAACATTAATGTTTATTTACTACTTACTAAACATAAGAAGTGAAAGTGTTGTCATAAAACCAATATTCTGTTTCCTGTAAGATGACTTATGTAAAATTCTTAAAGTGCACAGTTCTGTAATTTGTGATTTTTTGTTTACCAAATTATTTTACATGTGTGTATACTTTTCTTTTAGGCAAAGACTGAGGAGGATAAGTTACTTGCTACAGCATCTTTTGGGGAACACATACATTCAGCACAGGTTGAACGAGACTATTATAGAAGAGTGTGTGCTGCTGCTAGACAAGAACTCAACAAACATCCTAGGTCTGAGGCTCCTCAGATTTCGTGTTCCAACAACTTGAGAATTGTGCATTATACTTTCGATTTTGCACAGAGTATCTTATTACCAACTCACTGTAGACAGGAGGGAGCTCTGTATTTTATGTCTCCATATAAAGTAAATCTGCTTGGAGTTTGTAATGATGGCAGAACTATACAACATAACTACATCTTTGGTGAATCTGAATGTATTGGCACTGATGGAGAACAAAGCCATTCAGCAAATGCTGTAATTTCAATGCTAAATGATTATTTTGAGAAATATGGTGATTGCTGATAATTGTTGTGAGCAAAATAAAAATTACATTGTTACGAGTTATCTAGCATGGAGAGTGAGCAACAAACTACACAATGAAATAAATTTGCATTTTATGAAGCCATATCATGCAAGATGTCTTGTTGATGGTTTATTTGGTTTAGCCAGGCGTGATTTTCGCTGCTCAGACTGCGATTCCATGCAGCAACTGAAACACATAATAGACAGATCTTCAGACCCGAATTGTGCTGTATTATATGGTAACCAAGAGGAAGAGTGGCAATGGAGAGATTGGAAAAGTTTCTTTAAACCCTCTTTTCTGCTGTTCCTGGCATTCAGATGTACCATCACATTAGATTCTCTTCAGAAAAACCAGGTAATGTTTATAATAATAAATTAAGCACAGTTTGGTTATTTCGTTTTCTTGAGCATATCTTGGTGCATTTTGTGTGTAATTACTGGTAAATGTGTTCAGATATTTTCCTTTTGACTTGGTGAATTTTTGTGTATACTTTTAGTTACATGATCAATAATACAGCTCAAGTTGCTTGCTTTTTACATAATTTTGACTGAATTATTGTTCAATCTGTATCAGAACTAGGCAGTTTTATGTTTGATTTTAATTCAAAGTAAAGTTAAAAAGCAGAAATAATTAATTTATATAAAAATAATTCACATAAGTGTGTGTGTGTGTGTATGTGTGTGTGTGTGTGTGTGTGTGTGTGTGTGTGTGTGTGTGTGTGTGTGTGTGTGTGTGTGTGTGTGTGTGTGTGTGTGTGTGTGTGTGTGTGTGTTTTTATTATCTACCGGTATATCCTTTTAGAGTATTACATGACATTTGTTAAATTCCAGGTGAGGTTGCAGTGAAAAAAAAACTGTAGATGGTCCTGAGACTATTTTTAGTCTCCTGAGAAGAGGCAAGTCAGTGCCTGCTGGATTACCACGCCCAATCCAGCCAGGTGGAACATCATTGAGGAGGGCAAATTACTTGCATCACAACATTCGCAAGTTTGTAAAGGAGACATATAAGGATGAATTGTGTCCCTTGCCTGTGACCGAGGAATAAATTATTTTTTATCAGTTTGTGCAAGAACTAAACTACCCGAGATGCATTTGATTTAGTGCCATATTTTGAATTAAATCTAAACTTTAAGAGTTGAAGGTGCATTTAAAGACTTGTTCAAATAAATGCCATACAGAGTTTACTAATGTCTTTAAGACTTTTTGATATTTCTAGATCTAATTATTTTAGATTTCTTGTGCTGGAGTATGCAGATGAGTTTGCAGTTTCATTATCTTTAATATTTTTCCAGCCCAGCAGTGAGTACAAGGCTGGTATATGTTATTTTCAGTTCAGACCATGATCAGATTTGCAAAAGTAAATCTTTTGAAAACAATATATATCAAAGATTATGTAGTAAAATGCATTGTATTTACATGTATTTAATTTTTCTTAGACAGTTTTTGTTTTCATTTGTTCTTATGTGTCATGCTGTCCGGTTTTGTAAACACAATCATAATAACAGTGCAAACTAGAGAAAGCGAAAAACATTTCTCCCTGTAAAAAGACATACCCTATATTGAAAGTAAGGTTACCCTGCAATATGTTGTGACATGCATGTGCATAAAATACTGGTATGCATATTTTAAGATACTACTAAAAGTTTAGTTTATTGGCCTTGTCTATTACCATTCACTTCATAACTTGTGTTTTCAAGTGTTACATGTATTTCAAATAAATTGAATACAGCACATTACATTATTGTTGTTTTTAGTATTACATAACAGCACATCATTGTTGTTTTCAGTATTACATCATCTTACAAAATTGATGATTGGACTTATGATATGGACTTTTTTAAAATTTCAATAATCTGAATTTGGGTCACTTCATGTTTTAAATTTTATATTTTAAAGAAGTAAAGGTTTTCCTCTATTACCAGAATAATTTACAGGAAAGGTAAAGGATCCACCGTTTCAGCAAATATCTTCATGTAATTCATTTGGATATTTTTCAAGAAAAATCTTGTGATCAAATGTCTGCATGAAGTCATGGAAACCATTATATCCTCTAACTAGTGAATTTGATAAAGCATACATATGACTAAACACTATCCATTAAACAATCACTGTTATACATTCAAAGCACCTGTTACTCTTGTTTAATAATCGCCATTTGGATGACGTCATGAAATATAAAAGAACGGCATAAATGCCACACTACTTAGTGACAGCATCTACTTTTCAAACGGCCGCTGTGTTGCCAAAACTTAATCCGATCTGATATTTTTGGCATCATCTTAATCGTAATAATATATATATATATATAAGAAATGTAAAAAAGTCAATATCCAAAATTTGACCCGTAAGTGTCCTTTTCTCAGTCTTTGGCCCATATATAATCAGATCAGAATGGGAATTTGGAAGGAAAAGACTCATTGAAGAGTAACCTGATAATACAATGCCGATTTAAGTATATATATATATATATATATATATATATATATATATATATATATATATATATATATATATATATATATATATATATATATATATATATATATATATATATATGTATATTCTACTTCAGATAATACGAAAATCATCGTCGGTATATGTTTAGGGTCGGCCGTTGCATTTGTAATCGTCATTATCAGCGTGTGTCTATACTGTAGAAGAAGGTGAGTTTGCTATTCCTCTATTGATGTTTTCTTCGCGACCCCGAAGTTACCAGCCTTTCTAAACTAAGTAATGAAGTTTATCTGAAACATACACATCTTTCATTTTTCAAGCACAATCTGACGCTGATATTTTACATTTTAATACATGTATATCATTGTGCTGTCGATAACCCTTTAGCTGCCCTTTGAATTAGGTATATAAGTATATAGATAAAAAACAAATATATTCCATAACGTTAACATGAAAACTGTGAGGCGAATAACTGCCAGCCTGACAATCTAGTGTAATTACGGAAGCCCTCTACCATGTGTCTATGCGTCCACTTGAATGTAACCCGAAAATACTGTAAATTTGAGTACATCTGAATGTACAACCATCCAAAAGATAACAAATATACAATTTTAGAGTTAAATTTATGTCTGTCTGTCTCTCTGTCTGTCGGTCTGTCTGCCTGTCTGTCTGTCTCTGGCTCTCTCTCTCTCTGTCTCTCTCTCTGTCTCTCTCTCTCTCTCTCTCTCTCTCTCTCTCTCTCTCTCTCTCAATATTTCAGACGTTGTGTTTTCTATGCATTTAAATCGGCAAGTTATTACAGCTTATTCTACTCTTTCTTGAAACAATTCATTTAGAGGGAACAGTAGGAATAGTAACACGACACCTGTCACACACGTAACATATCAAAATCCGGCTGTTGGAGATCAGGACACAGCGACAGGGAGTATAAATGCGTCGCCAGCCGATACTCAGCGTAGCATGTAAGAATATTGCAATTCCTCTTTCATTTCGTTTTGTCTGTCAACAATTTCTGACATATAATTATCTTTTTTTCTATATTAATGTTCACGCAATTGACATACACCCACACGTGATTTACAGTGTACAATAAAAACGCAAGTATCATGTAATCACTTTCATTTCATTTTTAATGACAAAACCTAATTTTTTTCTTTTTCATTTAATGACCGATTAGATCGTCGGGTTCATCTGTCCCTCTGCACAACATTCGGTGTTCACAATGAATGCGCTCATGTTATAAACAAAAATGGTGTTTTATTTTTAGTTAATAATATTTTTATATTTCTCAGATCTTAAGAAAAATACATACCTTTTAAATTGGAGCTCAACTGATGAAGTCTTATTTACAGAAACGGTATCGTCTTGAGCATTATAACTTTGGTATTATGTTTATAATATTTACAACCACTAGATCGTTTCTAATGCTGCTGGATCGTTTGAGTCCCCAAGGGTATACATAAACTTAGTACCTGGTATTTCGGTACCAGTTCTTTATCTTATACTAAAAGAATATTTGACACTGTTGACATAATCTAAATTCGAAATTTTTCAAAAGCTAAGATAGTATTTTTTTTACAGTGGTTACTCTTAGACGGATTTCGGCTATACTTTTAGATATATTATTTGGCCCTGTATGACACCACTTTATCTTAAAAAACACACATACTTTTTAAATTGGAGCTTGTCTGTCTGTCTCTGGCTCTCTCTCTCTCTCTCTCTCTCTCAATATTTCAGACGTTGTGTTTTCTACGCATTTAAATTGGCAAGTTATTACAGCTTATTCTACTTTTTCTTGAAACAATTTATTTAGAGGGAACAGTAGGAATAGTAACACGACACCTGTCACAAACGTAACATATCGAAAACCGGCTGTAGAAGATCAGGACACAGCGACAGGGAGTATAAAGGCGTCGCCAGCGGATAATCAGCGTAGCATGTAAGAATATTGCAATTTCTTTTTCATTTCGTTTTGTCTGTCAACAATTTCTGACATATAATTATCTTTTTTTTCTATATTAATGTTCCATATATGTTTCTATATTAATGACTCCACTTTATCTTAAGAAAAACACATACTTTTTAAATTGGAGCTCAACTGATGAAGTCTAATTGACAGAAACGGTATCGTTTTGAGCATTATAACTTTGGTAACATGTCTATAATACTTTAATTTTATCTGTGTATTCCAGTGAAGATTCAAAAACAAAACTACTCATATCGAACAACTCGGGAAATGAGTTACTGCAAGCACCCACAGGGGTCTTTAACAATCCGATTCCAGTACAGGATGAATTGATGACACACAGTGGACAGGAACAACCAATCGTTGTTGATAAAAAAGAGACTTCAACTAAAAGAGACTCTAAAAGGAGCAGTTATGGCACGCCAATTTGATATTTGGATTTTTAAATTCATAGTTCAATTATTTAATCATACAGATTGGGTTATTTTATTTTTTATTTTTGCTTTAGAGCCAACATAATTGGCAGCAGTGACGTTTTCATCTATTATCTCTTTTATATGTTATACATTGCTACATACAATAAAATACTTTTTTAGAATTGAACGTATTGTTAAATGTTTCATGGACTAAAACATTTTACAATGCTGGTAGGAACTAAAATGTAAAATTCAAGAAAATAAAAAATCGACGGATGCATCTTTTAAACATCAGATATCAATGCGTCGTATTATGCAATAACACAAATACCTTTGAACCGTGAACGTGGTGACCGTTGTTTCTTAGTGGAGTATCGTCTTAACATTTGTCAACGCTGTAGAATATATGAATAACCAGTCGTTGTGAACCATTTCAAACCTAAGTTAATGTATGCTACTGCATATCTATATGCAAGAATGATAGTTCCAAACTGGCGCCATACTCATGACAAATACACAAAATTTCTTGTTAAGCTTGTCGGAAGAGCAAATTGTATAAAGTCAACTGTGAATAAGATTTATCTAAAAGCTACATCCCTCAAAACAATGCAGAATAGTGGCATCTGGCTTTATTAAAAAAATACCATTCTACGTAACAAAAATACAATGCAACCTGGAAGATTTGCAAGACACTTATGAAAACATACGTGCCTCAACTCTGTGTAGGCGATCCTATGTTTTTATGCATATCACATTGTGCTATACTACACTGTATCTCAAGACTGCACACGTCACCTCGGTATCAAAGTTTGGCATGTAGTTTAGTTAAAAAACCAGCACCGACCTTCATGCGCTGGGTGGGGGATAGGAATTAGTCAAGTTGAATACAGTCTGACGATTTTACGAGACACACATTTATATCTCTGCCATATTTGAATTTTTTAATTTACTAAGTGGGTGGTCAATACAAATAAAGACGACTTGATTTCCGTGTTGCTGTTTGTGTGTGGTTGTTGATCCTTTATTACTTTAAGAGGGAAGTAGCCTTTCTGACTTTTCTATACGAGGGCAAAGTGAACTGGTCTTTGTGTACTGGAGGGAAAGACGAGTAGAAAACATTCAATGTATCTTATGCTGTACTAAGGGAATGGCTCGTATCGGAATGTACAAATGTTTAACAATTCTGTAACACAAACGGAAACACTGTACATGTTTAAAATATGTACACCCAACGAGTTATACATCACAAGTCTGCTACGACCATCCACTGAAAAAGCTGTAAGACGGACGTCCTGACAGCCATCAAACACTATCTACATATTTCATAAGTCATGGTTATTCCAATTAGGAGTAAGACATGGCAACAAGTCAGTAATTTATTATAAACGAAAACAGACCATGAAAATCAAAACAATAAGATAAAAAGAATCCATGAAAATGATGAAAAGCAACAGTAGATTCAAAATGAAATGAATGAAAAGCACAAACACATCCTAACAACACAGCCAATTCTAAAAAAAGCACATCGTATGATAACCTCACACACCGCTTCCGGTTTAGAAAAAGTCAACAAATTAATGGTATCAACAAGTCACAAGAGCTCAGATTCGCATTTTTCATAAATTCAAAAAACAATAGATTACGTTATATATGTAAATTAAGTTTTCGTTTCACCGCCTATTTCGAAGACCAAGAAATAAACTTATTCTATCCTCTATTTATATCCCCGGTACTGGAGAGTTCTGTAATGACGCTGATTGTTCGAAATAGTATTTTTTGCTTCGACATTCTGATTTTACGTTTGCGTTCACTAACATTATCTAACTGAGGCAATGAAGTAACACTACAAGTAATAACAGCCACAATAATCTATATAAGTTAAAAAAAGTACCAACTTATAATGGAAAATTAAGTCCATCAGAATGCGACGAATAAGATGCACAGATGGTATCAACATGAAGAACAAATGCGAATCCCAAACGGGATGGGACCAGGTGTCTTGTCAACGTCCTCTGCTGACATGACACACCTGTCACAAACGTTCAATGGAAACCTTCCTAGTTCGATTAATGGGACAAACTATATATGTATATATATATATATATATATATATATATATATATATATATATATATATATATATATATATATATATATATATATATAAATCTGATATTATAAAATGGATAAAAATGGACAAACATGAACTTCTGAAAAACCAAGAGGTGGGATCAGATGCCATGGAGGTGTAAGCTTCATCTGTTAACGGTGACACCCATCGTTAAGTCTATCTCTCTCTCTCTCTGTCTCTCTCTGTCTCTGTATGTCTCTCTCCGTCTCTCTCTCTCTTTATCTCTCTCTCTCTCTCTCTCTCTCTCTCTCTCTCTCTCTCTCTCTCTCTCTCTCTCTCTCTCTCTCTCTCTCTCTCTCTCTCTCTCTCTCTCTCTCTCTCTCTCTCTCTCTCTCTCTCTCTCTCTCTCTCTCTCTCTCCTCTTCTCTCTCTCTCTCTCTCTCTCTCTCTCTGACAAACACTCTCTCGGAATCTCACTCATGCCGACGTTATAAATGCCCCACATGGTTAAGTTATAACAAATGACAAACACAGCGGATTTTCACACAAATAGTTAACAAGATACTCATCTTATCTCACCTATAATAAAGGTATTTTCTTACCATGCTCAGGTGTGTATTTCTGTTTGCTAAGAGATATGTATATGTCTCCCAGTGTAAATCAATCGATTTAATAAAATTTTAAAAAGCACTAGAACAGTGTTTATTCCATTCATGGATTCATGCCAAAATCACATTTTAAACTCAGGACGACATACCGACATATACGATTTCCATAACTAAACATAACCATATGCTTATGTTATAAAACATCGGAGCTGTTTATTCCTCAAAATTTCGATGAAATGGACTTCATTTTCAAATAGACATGTTTTTATCATGTATTATCATATGGACTGTAATTGTATCTGTTCCTACAACAGGTGAGTATAAACATTCACATACTAATATTCGGTTCGTCATCCTTAGGACTGTCACTATTTCACCTTGTTTTGCACGTTTTCCTTTTATTATGACGTAAATATTACCTGGTTGGTACCACATTACAACTGCTGAAGGCCAGTCGTACGGCCGAACTAGTTCGTGCAAAGTGCTTTAGACATGATACATCATGCCATGTAGCGACTAACTTCCATTGACCATCGATCACAACCGACTATCCTGATGTGAAACACACTCAACCCTGAATGGAATTAAAATCATCACTGTCGACAATATAGTTAAGTACCGTAGGAATAAGAAAGAGGAAGTATACATGGGTAATCAAAACTCAACGTCCTTTATGATACGAGAAATTAGATATAAAAATGGTCTCAACATGAAAAAACAATAAATGCACTCAAAGGCATGCTTGTATCACAATGTGAATGATTTTTGTGGTAAGCTGCTTAACTAGAATATGCTGTTATTTTGCAGATGGTTGTTCAAATCAGACAAATGCAACCAAAATAATCGAAAAAGACCATGGACAAATACTTTCGCCCTGTTATCCCGAGAACTTATCGACCTAATGTGGACTACACATGGATAATAATCAATCAAGCTGGAAGTATAATTTTGCATTTCAATTACTTTAACATACAGTTTACAGAACACTGTAACGGGGAATATGTAGAAGTAAGTGCGTATTATTTTACAAAGTTCTGTTATATTTGATATATTTGTAACTATATTCATTAATCATTGTCACTACTTTCGTAAAGAAATGTTGTCTCCGGACACAAACGATGTAATTAAACTCCGGATGTCATTATTAAATCAGTACAAAACTACGTCAGTATACCGAATATTTAAAAATTATTTCTCTGAATGCGTCCCGATGCACATTTTTGTTAAATATATTAGTATACAACAATCATATAGAGAGAAATGTTATATGAGACCTCCTGTCCAATCCGGAGGGGCGTAATCACAAAAAACATGGACAAATACTCTAACATTGTTATCCGAATTATTATGGACCCATTATGGATTGTACATGGATAATAATCGGAATTATCCTCTTACATTTCCATCACTTTTACATAGAGAATGACATACCTTGTATTCGAGATTATGTAGAGTAAATGTAAAATAGCTGTAAATAATTTTTTGAAAGTTCAAACACAGACTATCAAAAACGATGCAACATCCATCTTTCCCATTCAAAAATTAATCAATTTCTGATATAATCCGGTTAATAAACTTTTTACAATTTTCAAGTGCAAATAATTTTCTGATTACCGAAGTTTCACTGTACATTTTAGGTCGAGTTTTATTTCTCCATTACACTCTAATCAGATTTGAACATAAATACAGTTAATGATACGGGTCGATGATTATGATAATAAATACATTTTGGAAACAGCAGATATATTTTGGAATTTGTTAAAAAGCAAAACATTAATTGCATAGTGATATAAAAAATATCAGATACCAAAGAATAAATCAATACAATGTCCAGGACATAGATACAAAGTCGGTAAAAATCTTATATAAAAATGGACAAACACGGACCTCTGGAAACCAAGAGATGGAATCAGGTGCCATGGAGGAGTAAGTGTCCGCATTTGTGGCATATCTTAGTTGCCAATTTCCCGTCTGTGTCTATAGTAAGTAAAATGTCTATTTATGAAGTGTGTGCTTAATTATGTTGTATCTTTAATTTTTAGTTCGCTGGAATATATCGCATTGACATATGTATGAAAATTGTCATTATTAATTCACAAAACGTCGTCGATATATCCAAATGTCAAATTAAAGGACACCACTAACTTTTTTTTTTCTTTTGATTCAGCAGTTTCTGAATGAAGTCTGCTTCGTATGAATAAAAACACAAGTCGGCCAATAAAGGGGCACAATTGGTTTTCATAGGAATGCCAACAATTTATTGATAGACTATATCTCCAAACATTACATATTGTGTGTTACAAATCCCAATACTTATTTGTAAAATTTTCAAGTGAATGTATCAGAGTGAAATTGGACAAAATAAGTATTCTGATAGCCAATCACTAGATGTTTAAGTTTTCGAGTACTTTACTATAATTGTTTATTAGAAGAACTTGGGTTTAATACGAATTCTGGTGATCCTACATACACACGTAGCTCACTTTCAAAGGACGATATCCTTCAAAATCACGTATCCGTATTACGCTCATTTGATATACCTACAATGGATACCAATTTCGAGCTACCATATTTATATTAGATACCCAAACTTTATAAAACCCCATATAAGCTAAGATACATGGCAGGATCCAGCAAATGTTCCACCAAACCTTTATCTATACTCCTTACCAATATATTGACAGCCGTTAAGGAGAAACTTCAACAATACTGTAGAGTTGCTTATTCCAGAAGCGGTGTAAATCAGATGTGGATACTTAAAAATGCTAAACAGCTTTTAGAAAATTTAAAGGCACACACTTTTTCTCGAATTCACAGTATCAAAACTTATGACTTCTCTACTCTTTACACTACTATTCCACATAAAAAATTAAAAGAAAAACTTTTCAGCATCATAGACAACTGTTTTTTCACTAAAGATGGTACCCGAAAATTTAAATATCTAGTGATTGGCTATCAAGATACTTATTTCGTCAAACACCACTCTGATTCTACACATAAATATACTGAAGTTGATATAAAAACATGCTGGAATTTCTAATAGACAATATATATGTACTGTTCGGAGACGTGGTCTTTCAACAAACTGTCGGCATTCCTATGGGATACCTGTTCTTTTTATTCATATGAAGCAGACTTCATACAGAAACTGCTGAATCAAAAGAAGAAAAAGTTAGCGGTGTCTTTTAATTTGACATTTAGATAAATCGACGACGTTTTGTCAATTAATAATGACAATTTTCATACATATGTCAATGCGATATATCCCAGCGAATTAGAAATTAAAGATTCAACAGAATCAAGCACATACGCTTCATACTTAGACATTTTACTTAATATGAACACAGACGGGAAGTTAGCAACGAAGCTATACGATAAACGCGACGATTCCGGCTTTCCCATCGTAAATTTTCCACATTTAAGTAGTAATAATCTTCAATCACCCGCATATGGAGTTTATATTTCACAAATGATCCGTTATGCCAGGGCGTGCACTGCATATGAAGATTTCATATACAGAGGTAAACTACTCACTGACAAATTATTGACACAGGGATATCGAAAACCGCGTTTAATGTCAACGTTCCGTAAGTTTTACGGTCGGAAGAATAGTCTTGTTTGCGACTACTCTGTTTCACTGGGTGAAATGTTGAGTTGCCTTTTCGTTGGCGGTTGTTGAAACGTCTGTACCAATTGTGACGAGGATACACTCCTCACGTGTTTCACTGGACTTGACTTTGGACTCACGGCGGGTGTGACCGGTCGACAGGGGAGGCTTACTCCTCCATGGCACCTGATACCACCTCTGGTTTCCCGAGGTCCGTGTTTGTCCATTTTTAACGGATTTGTATTTATGTCCTGGACATCCTTTCGATTTTATGCTTTGGTATCTGAGGTTTTTATATTTCAAACAATGAATATTTTGACTGTGGCGGATCTGTTATGTATACACACTTTTGTAGTTTTATGAACTGTTTCGAACTTACATATCTTAGTAAATATTTTGTTTCTCCCCAACCCTGTTTAAATATAAAATATGTATTCGAAATTTACTTAGGTCTCGACTTAATTACATAATAGATAGCTCTTTTTGTGTAAAATATGTAAAAACAGCATCTTTAAAGTATGAAAACCTCATATACCAAAGTAAATTCAGAATATGCAGGATTCATACACAAATAGTCTGTTGAAAACTGAGTAAAGACAGACCTCCGGAAATCCAGAGGTTGGACTAGGTGTCATGGAGGAATAAGCATCTTTGTAAATAGTCACACCATCCGTTGTGGGTACACAAATTAAAATGAAATAAGTGAGGAAAATGGTACAGGTGACTTAAAAACCGCTATCGTACAGTTAACAGGATATTTCATTTAGTGAAACAGTAATTGCAAAGAAAAGCGTAAAATTTGGGGCACGTTGATATCAAACATATTGTTCGTATGTTGCTGTTCATGCCCTGAGACTTACGATCATCTGTGATATGTGAGCAGCATATACAAGAAATTGAGTGACAATTCACAAAGAAAATTCAAAATCATTGTGTTTGTCAGCCTGGTTGTTAATTCCCCGTTTGTGTCTATAGTTAAATGTCTAAGTATGACGCATGTGTGCTTGATTCTGTTGTGTCTATACTTTTCTAGTTCACTGGGATATATCGCAGTGACATATGCATGGAATTTACCATTATTAATTGACACAATTTAAATCAAAGGTCACCTCTAGCTTTCTCTTCGTTTGATACACAAGCTGCTGAATGATGTCTGCTTCTTATGAGTAAATAAACAGGCCAGCCAATAAAGGGGCACAGTTGGCCGAATGGAATGCCGATATATTGGTGAAAGGCCATATCTCCAAACATTACATATTGTGCTTAAAAAAACCAAGGACCTTTTTTTGTATTAATTCTAGTGAATGTATGTGTATGTGTTTGACGGACTAAGTATGACGATAACCAATGACTGATTATAAAAATTTCCTGATACCACTTCTAGTAAAAAAGCATTTAACTACGATGTCAAAAAATCATTTTTGATATGGTCATGTATAATGGCTGTGTAATGAGTAGAATGATCGTATGCTTTGAAACTTTTGAGAAAAACTGAGTACCTTCAGATTTTCTAAAAGCTGTTTAGAATTGTTAAGTATCCACATCTGTTTCACATCGCTTTTGGAATAAGCAACTGTACAGAATTGCTGAAATTTTCCCTTAACGACTGTCAGTGTTTTGGTAAGGTGCAATGAAAAACATTTGCTGGATCCTGCTATGTCCCTCTGCTTATATGAAATTTTGTGACATTTAGGTATTCAATATAAATATTGGCGTTCAAAATCAGTATCTGTGGTAGGTGCATCAAAAGAGAGTATAACTGGCACATGAATTTTCAGAATTCCCTCATTTGAAAGCGGGCTACGCGTGAATGTAGAATTCTGCTTCTGGCTCACTGAACAACGTGTTTTCATAGTTCCGTTTAGTAGTTAAAAGTTAAAAGTTAAAAAAGGAAAACCGAGTTATCGCATACTCAGCATCTATTTTACAAGATTTGAACATTTACATGTGCATAAACATCAGAATATGATAACACCCGTTATATTTCCACAGATTAACGATGGTAGTGTAACAGTTAAACGAGGTTGTGGAACAATGTTACATAATCAAACTTTCACAGCAACCTCCGGTGCGATGATTATAAAATTCAAATCTGATGGACTCGACAACAATTATAATGGTTTTAACGCTACGTTTAACGGTACGTATTACAATCGTGACATTTTGCCGGGTACTTTTTATGATATATCAATGAATACAATTAGGTCTATAATTATGTTATCGTTATTTGTAATCATCAGCACTACATTTAATAGTAGAGTTAATAGAAACAGTATTCGGTGGTTGTTGTTTTTTGTAGCAGTTTTAGCAGTAGAGTAGTACTAAGTGGTGGTGATTGTAGTAGTTGTAGTAGAAGTAGTAGTAGTAGTAGTAGTAGTAGTAGTAGTAGTAGTAGTAGTAGTAGTAGTAGTAGTAGTAGTAGTAGTAGTAGTAGTAGTAGTAGTAGTAGTAGTAGCAGTAGTAGTAGTAGTAGTAGTAGTAGGAGTAGTGATAGAAGTAGTAGTCCTTGTTGAGAGGTCAGAAGTTAAAAATCAAGTGAGATAAAATAACCCTGAAGATACCAATAAATTGTGTATTCCACTTGTGATGTTGTATAATTGTATAAAATTTTACTTTACATATACAGCACCACGGACCACTACAACTACAACTACAAGTACAGCGACACATGTCCCTTCAATCCAGACGAATGCCAACGTAATAGGTAACTATTTCTTTATCCTAACCATATCGCAGCGCCTATAATACATTATCGATATTGGATTATTATGCGTTAATCATTATTTATTATTTTTATACAGAAGATCCGCTATCATATCAATAACAATACAATTTTATTTTTTTTTTCATTTCCAAAATTGGTCAAGTCAAACGCTCAATAATATTATCTCTGTCTATAGGACTTTAATATAAATGTATATTTCTGAAAAAAAAAATATATATATATAAGGTCGTGGTCATTTGCCGTGCCAAGAACTCGGGCGTTAATATTTCAACAGATACATTCGATAACATATACATATTACATTGCATTACATTTTACCTATACACTATATATACAGCACCCAGGACTTCTACAAGTACTGCGACAAGACTTCCTTTGACCGTGACAATTACCAACATAACAGGTAACTACCCTTTCATCTTAAAATAATCGTAAAAATTGAATTATTAACGAAATTACACAATAGCAAATGAATGTGAATTTTCTGACTTTTGTATTTTATTTAACCTTGTTCAACTGGAAGATACATGTCTTTGGTAGAGTACCAAAAGTACACGTATCATAAAGGACGTCGTCCAAATATTAATTCCTCTCAAATTAAACGATCTGCATATGGCGTTTTATATTTCCTCCATGGCACCTGATCCCACCTCTTGGTTTCCAGAGGTCCGTGTTTGTCCATTTTTACCGGATTTGTATCTATGTCCTGGACATTCTATTGATTTATGCTTTGGTATCTGAGATTATTATATCAGAAATAATCTGATATGCCAGGGCGTGTTCAACATATGCATATTTCATATACAGCGGTACACTACTCACTGACAAATTGTTGACACAAGGATATGGAAAAACTGCCTTTGATGGCAAAGTTCCGCAAATGTTACAATCCTTATAATAGTCTTGTTTGCAATTACACATATTTCACTACGTTTGATAGCGTTTGTTGAGACGTCTGTATTTATTGTATTCATTCCTCACGTATTTCATTTGGATTTACCTTGGACTCTGTTGTGTCCGGTCAACGAGGGGACGCTTACTCCTCCATGATACCTGATCCCATCTTGATTTCCAGAGATCCGTGTTTGTCCATCTACATCCTGGATGTTCAGGTTTTGGATTAGTAATGAAAATGAATAGCAGTTCACTAAATGTAAAATTACCAATATTATTTGAAATGCATCAAACTCATTTATGATGTTCAACTTAAATGCACTTGCACAAATTACCAAGATGTCCAACGAGAATAAAATGTTTATAATACATAATTATTGTAGAATGCATCTTGCCTTCCTTAATATACATTCCAGGCGTAATATACGGTAGAACATTTTAAATTATGTATTTATATGCACTAAAGCCCGGACGTATTGACATTGATCTTGCATTATTATAATAGATTATAAAATTGTAATCTCCCTCAAAACGAAACACTAAAAAAGAAGACAATATCATATTATATTCGTCAATGTTCATGTTTTGTACTTTAATTTGTTTATCTTTAACTCATTCCATTATATCTAGTTGTTGGTAAACCGGGGAAAAAACCTGTAAACGATCAAGGTAGGAACAATGATGTGACTGATAATTCTCCCACTGTTTATCCTTTTTATCGCTCTCTGTCTCTCTCTCTGTCTCTCTGTCTCTCTCTCTCTCTCTCTCTCTCTCTCTCTCATGCCGACGTATAAATGCCCCACATGGTTAAGTTATAACAAATGACAAACACAGCGGAATCACACAAATAGTTAACAAGATACTCATCTTATCTCACCTATAATAAAGGTATTCTCTTACCATGCTCAGGTGTGTATTTCTGTTTGCTAAGAGATATGTATATGTCTCCCAGTGTAAATCAATCGATTTAATAAAATTTTAAAAAGCACTAGAACAGTGTTTATTCCATTCATGGATTCATGCCAAAATCACATTTTAAACTCAGGACGACATACCGACATATACGATTTCCATAACTAAACATAACCATATGCTTATGTTATAAAACATCGGAGCTGTTTATTCCTCAAAATTTCGATGAAATGGACTTCATTTTCAAATAGACATGTTTTTATCATGTATTATCATATGGACTGTAATTGTATCTGTTCCTACAACAGGTGAGTATAAACATTCACATACTAATATTCGGTTCGTCATCCTTAGGACTGTCACTATTTCACCTTGTTTTGCACGTTTTCCTTTTATTATGACGTAAATATTACCTGGTTGGTACCACATTACAACTGCTGAAGGCCAGTCGTACGGCCGAACTAGTTCGTGCAAAGTGCTTTAGACATGATATATCATGCCATGTAGCGACTAACTTCCATTGACCATCGATCACAACCGACTATCCTGATGTAAAACACACTCAACCCCGAATGGAATTAAAATCATCACTGTCGACAATATAGTTAAGTACCGTAGGAATAAGAAAGAGGAAGTATACATGGGTAATCAAAACTCAACGTCCTTTATGATACGAGAAATTAGATATAAAAATGGTCTCAACATGAAAAACAATAAATGCACTCAAAGGCATGCTTTTATCACAATGTGAATGATTTTTGTGGTAAGCTGCTTAACTAGAATATGCTGTTATTTTGCAGATGGTTGTTCAAATCAGACAAATGCAACCAAAATAATCGAAAAAGACCATGGACAAATACTTTCGCCCTGTTATCCGAGAACTTATCGACCTAATGTGGACTACACATGGATAATAATCAATCAAGCTGGAAGTATAATTTTGCATTTCAATTACTTTAACATACAGTTTACAGAACACTGTAACGGGGAATATGTAGAAGTAAGTGCGTATTATTTTACAAAGTTCTGTTATATTTGATATATTTGTAACTATATTCATTAATCATTGTCACTACTTTCGTAAAGAAATGTTGTCTCCGGACACACAAACGATGTAATTAAACTCCGGATGTCATTATTAAATCAGTACAAAACTACGTCAGTATACCGAATATTTAAAAATTATTTCTCTGAATGCGTCCCGATGCACATTTTTGTTAAATATATTAGTATACAACAATCATATAGAGAGAAATGTTATATGAGACCTCCTGTCCAATCCGGAGGGGCGTAATCACAAAAAACATGGACAAATACTCTAACATTGTTATCCGAATTATTATGGACCCAATATGGATTGTACATGGATAATAATCGGAATTATCCTCTTACATTTCCATCACTTTTACATAGAGAATGACATACCTTGTATTCGAGATTATGTAGAGTAAATGTAAAATAGCTGTAAATAATTTTTTGAAAGTTCAAACACAGACTATCAAAAACGATGCAACATCCATCTTTCCCATTCAAAAATTAATCAATTTCTGATATAATCCGGTTAATAAACTTTTTCAATTTTCAAGTGCAAATAATTTTCTGATTACCGAAGTTTCACTGTACATTTTAGGTCGAGTTTTATTTCTCCATTACACTCTAATCAGATTTTGAACATAAATACAGTTAATGATACGGGTCGATGATTATGATAATAAATACATTTTGGAAACAGCAGATATATTTTGGAATTTGTTAAAAAGCAAAACATTAATTGCATAGTGATATAAAAAATATCAGATACCAAAGAATAAATCAATACAATGTCCAGGACATAGATACAAAGTCGGTAAAAATCTTATATAAAAATGGACAAACAAGGACCTCTGGAAACCAAGAGATGGAATCAGGTGCCGTGGAGGAGTAAGTGTCCGCATTTGTCGCATATCTTAGTTGCCAATTTCCCGTCTGTGTCTATAGTAAGTAAAATGTCTATTTATGAAGTGTGTGCTTAATTATGTTGTATCTTTAATTTTTAGTTCGCTGGAATATATCGCATTGACATATGTATGAAAATTGTCATTATTAATTCACAAAACGTCGTCGATATATCCAATTGTCAAATTAAAGGACACCACTAACTTTTTTTTTCTTTTGATTCAGCAGTTTCTGAATGAAGTCTGCTTCGTATGAATAAAAACACAAGTCGGCCAATAAAGGGGCACAATTGGTTTTCATAGGAATGCCAACAATTTATTGATAGACTATATCTCCAAACATTACATATTGTGTGTTACAAATCCCAATACTTATTTGTAAAATTTTCAAGTGAATGTATCAGAGTGAAATTGGACAAAATAAGTATTCTGATAGCCAATCACTAGATGTTTAAGTTTTCGAGTACTTTACTATAATTGTTTATTAGAAGAACTTGGGTTTAATATGAATTCTGGTGATCCTACATACACACGTAGCTCACTTTCAAAGGACGATATCCTTCAAAATCACGTATCCGTATTACGCTCATTTGATATACCTACAACGGATACCAATTTCGAGCTACCATATTTATATTAGATACCCAAACTTTATAAAACCCCATATAAGCTAAGATACATGGCAGGATCCAGCAAATGTTCCACCAAACCTTTATCTATACTCCTTACCAATATATTGACAGCCGTTAAGGAGAAACTTCAACAATACTGTAGAGTTGCTTATTCCAGAAGCGGTGTAAATCAGATGTGGATACTTAAAAATTGCTAAACAGCTTTTAGAAAATTTAAAGGCACACACTTTTTCTCGAATTCACAGTATCAAAACTTATGACTTCTCTACTCTTTACACTACTATTCCACATAAAAAATTAAAAGAAAAACTTTTCAGCATCATAGACAACTGTTTTTTCACTAAAGATGGTACCCGAAAATTTAAATATCTAGTGATTGGCTATCAAGATACTTATTTCGTCAAACACCACTCTGATTCTACACATAAATATACTGAAGTTGATATAAAAACATGCTGGAATTTCTAATAGACAATATATATGTACTGTTCGGAGACGTGGTCTTTCAACAAACTGTCGGCATTCCTATGGGATACCTGTTCTTTTATTCATATGAAGCAGACTTCATACAGAAACTGCTGAATCAAAAGAAGAAAAAGTTAGCGGTGTCTTTTAATTTGACATTTAGATAAATCGACGACGTTTTGTCAATTAATAATGACAATTTTCATACATATGTCAATGCGATATATCCCAGCGAATTAGAAATTAAAGATTCAACAGAATCAAGCACATACGTTTCATACTTAGACATTTTACTTAATATGAACACAGACGGGAAGTTAGCAACGAAGCTATTCGATAAACGCGACGATTCCGGCTTTCCCATCGTAAATTTTCCACATTTAAATAGTAATAATCTCAATCACCCGCATATGGAGTTTATATTTCACAAATGATCCGTTATGCCAGGGCGTGCACTGCATATGAAGATTTCATATACAGAGGTAAACTACTCACTGACAAATTATTGACACAGGGATATCGAAAACCGCGTTTAATGTCAACGTTCCGCAAGTTTTACGGTCGGAAGAATAGTCTTGTTTGCGACTACTCTGTTTCACTGGGTGAAATGTTGAGTTGCCTTTTCGTTGGCGGTTGTTGAAACGTCTGTACCAATTGTGATGAGGATACACTCCTCACGTGTTTTACTGGACTTGACTTTGGACTCACGGCGGGTGTGACCGGTCGACAGGGGAGGCTTACTCCTCCATGGCACCTGATACCACCTCTGGTTTCCCGAGGTCCGTGTTTGTCCATTTTTAACGGATTTGTATTTATGTCCTGGACATCCTTTCGATTTATGCTTTGGTATCTGAGGTTTTTATATTTCAAACAATGAATATTTTGACTGTGGCGGATCTGTTATGTATACACACTTTTGTAGTTTTATGAACTGTTTCGAACTTATATATCTTAGTAAATATTTTGTTTCTCCCCAACCCTGTTTAAATATAAAATATGTATTCGAAATTTACTTAGGTCTCGACTTAATTACATAATAGATAGCTCTTTTTGTGTAAAATATGTAAAAACAGCATCTTTAAAGTATGAAAACCTCATATACCAAAGTAAATTCAGAATATGCAGGATTCATACACAAATAGTCTGTTGAAAACTGAGTAAAGACAGACCTCCGGAAATCCAGAGGTTGGACTAGGTGTCATGGAGGAATAAGCATCTTTGTAAATAGTCACACCATCCGTTGTGGGTACACAAATTAAAATGAAATAAGTGAGGAAAATGGTACAGGTGACTTAAAAACCGCTATCGTACAGTTAACAGGATATTTCATTTAGTGAAACAGTAATTGCAAAGAAAAGCGTAAAATTTGGGGCACGTTGATATCAAACATATTGTTCGTATGTTGCTGTTCATGCCCTGAGAGACTTACGATCATCTGTGATATGTGAGCAGCATATACAAGAAATTGAGTGACAATTCACAAAGAAAATTCAAAATCATTGTGTTTGTCAGCCTGGTTGTTTAATTCCCCGTTTGTGTCTATAGTTAAATGTCTAAGTATGACGCATGTGTGCTTGATTCTGTTGTGTCTATACTTTTCTAGTTCACTGGGATATATCGCAGTGACATATGCATGGAATTTACCATTATTAATTGACACAATTTAAATCAAAGGTCACCTCTAGCTTTCTCTTCGTTTGATACACAAGCTGCTGAATGATGTCTGCTTCTTATGAGTAAATAAACAGGCCAGCCAATAAAGGGGCACAGTTGGCCGAATGGAATGCCGATATATTGGTGAAAGGCCATATCTCCAAACATTACATATTGTGCTTAAAAAAACCAAGGACCTTTTTTTGTATTAATTCTAGTGAATGTATGTGTATGTGTTTGACGGACTAAGTATGACGATAACCAATGACTGATTATAAAAATTTCCTGATACCACTTCTAGTAAAAAAGCATTTAACTACGATGTCAAAAAATCATTTTTGATATGGTCATGTATAATGGCTGTGTAATGAGTAGAATGATCGTATGTTTTGAAACTTTTGAGAAAAACTGAGTACCTTCAGATTTTCTAAAAGCTGTTTAGAATTGTTAAGTATCCACATCTGTTTCACATCGCTTTTGGAATAAGCAACTGTACAGAATTGCTGAAATTTTCCCTTAACGACTGTCAGTGTTTTGGTAAGGTGCAATGAAAAACATTTGCTGGATCCTGCTATGTCCCTCTGCTTATATGAAATTTTGTGACATTTAGGTATTCAATGTAAATATTGGCGCTCAAAATCAGTATCTGTGGTAGGTGCATCAAAAGAGAGTATAACTGGCACATGAATTTTCAGAATTCCCTCATTTGAAAGCGGGCTACGCGTGAATGTAGAATTCTGCTTCTGGCTCACTGAACAACGTGTTTTCATAGTTCCGTTTAGTAGTTAAAAGTTAAAAGTTAAAAAAGGAAAACCGAGTTATCGCATACTCAGCATCTATTTTACAAGATTTGAACATTTACATGTGCATAAACATCAGAATATGATAACACCCGTTATATTTCCACAGATTAACGATGGTAGTGTAACAGTTAAACGAGGTTGTGGAACAATGTTACATAATCAAACTTTCACAGCAACCTCCGGTGCGATGATTATAAAATTCAAATCTGATGGACTCGACAACACAATTATAATGGTTTTAACGCTACGTTTAACGGTACGTATTACAATCGTGACATTTTGCCGGGTACTTTTTATGATATATCAATGAATACAATTAGGTCTATAATTATGTTATCGTTATTTGTAATCATCAGCACTACATTTAATAGTAGAGTTAATAGAAACAGTATTCGGTGGTTGTTGTTTTTTGTAGCAGTTTTAGCAGTAGAGTAGTACTAAGTGGTGGTGCTTGTAGTAGTTGTAGTAGAAGTAGTAGTAGTAGTAGTAGTAGTAGTAGTAGTAGTAGTAGTAGTAGTAGTAGTAGTAGTAGTAGTAGTAGTACTAGTAGTAGTAGTTCTTGTAGTAGTAGTAGTAGTAGTAGTAGTAGTAGTAGTAGTAGTAGTAGTAGTAGTAGTAGTAGTAGTAGTAGTAGTAGTAGTAGTAGTAGTAGTAGTAGTAGTAGTAGTAGTAGTAGTAGTAGTAGTAGTAGCAGTAGTAGTAGTAGTAGTAGTAGGAGTAGTGATAGAAGTAGTAGTCCTTGTTGAGAGGTCAGAAGTTAAAAATCAAGTGAGATAAAATAACCCTGAAGATACCAATAAATTGTGTATTCCACTTGTGATGTTGTATAATTGTATAAAAATTTTACTTTACATATACAGCACCACGGACCACTACAACTACAACTACAAGTACAGCGACACACATGTCCCTTCAATCCAGACGAATGCCAACGTAATAGGTAACTATTTCTTTATCCTAACCATATCGCAGCGCCTATAATACATTATCGATATTGGATTATTATGCGTTAATCATTATTTATTATTTTTATACAGAAGATCCGCTATCATATCAATAACAATACAATTTTATTTTTTTTTTCATTTCCAAAATTGGTCAAGTCAAACGCTCAATAATATTATTTCTGTCTATAGGACTTTAATATAAATGTATATTTCTGAAAAAAATATATATATATAAGGTCGTGGTCATTTGCCGTGCCAAGAACTCGGGCGTTAATATTTCAACAGATACATTCGATAACATATACATATTACATTGCATTACATTTTTACCTATACACTATATATACAGCACCCAGGACTTCTACAAGTACTGCGACAAGACTTCCTTTGACCGTGACAATTACCAACATAACAGGTAACTACCCTTTCATCTTAAAATAATCGTAAAAATTGAATTATTAACGAAATTACACAATAGCAAATGAATGTGAATTTTCTGACTTTTGTATTTTATTTAACCTTGTTCATACTAAAGTAGTAAACTGGAAGATACATGTCTTTGGTAGAGTACCAAAAGTACACGTATCATAAAGGACGTCGTCCAAATATTAATTCCTCTCAAATTAAACGATCTGCATATGGCGTTTATATTTCCTCCATGGCACCTGATCCCACCTCTTGGTTTCCAGAGGTCCGTGTTTGTCCATTTTTACCGGATTTGTATCTATGTCCTGGACATTCTATTGATTTATGCTTTGGTATCTGAGATTATTATATCAGAAATTATCTGATATGCCAGGGCGTGTTCAACATATGCATATTTCATATACAGCGGTACACTACTCACTGACAAATTGTTGACACAAGGATATGGAAAACTGCCTTTGATGGCAAAGTTCCGCAAATGTTACAATCCTTATAATAGTCTTGTTTGCAATTACACATATTTCACTACGTTTGATAGCGTTTGTTGAGACGTCTGTATTTATTGTATTCATTCCTCACGTATTTCATTTGGATTTACCTTGGACTCTGTTGTGTCCGGTCAACGAGGGGACGCTTACTCCTCCATGATACCTGATCCCATCTTGATTTCCAGAGATCCGTGTTTGTCCATTTTTATCAGATTCGCATCTACATCCTGGATGTTCAGGTTTTGGATTAGTAATGAAAATGAATAGCAGTTCACTAAATGTAAAATTACCAATATTATTTGAAATGCATCAAACTCATTTATGATGTTCAACTTAAATGCACTTGCACAAATTACCAAGATGTCCAACGAGAATAAAATGTTTATAATACATAATTATTGTAGAATGCATCTTGCCTTCCTTAATATACATTCCAGGCGTAATATACGGTAGAACATTTTAAATTATGTATTTATATGCACTAAAGCCCGGACGTATTGACATTGATCTTGCATTATTATAATAGATTATATAAAATTGTAATCTCCCTCAAAACGAAACACTAAAAAAGAAGACAATATCATATTATATTCGTCAATGTTCATGTTTTGTACTTTAATTTGTTTATCTTTAACTCATTCCATTATATCTAGTTGTGGGTAAACTGGGGAAAAAACCTGTAAACGATCAAGGTAGGAACAATGATGTGACTGATAATTATCCCACTGTTTATCCTTTTTATCTCTCTCTCTCTCTCTCTCTCTCTCTCTCTCTCTCTCTCTCTCTCTCTCTCTCTCTCTCTCTCTCTCTCTCTCTCTCTCTCTCTCTCTCTCTCTCTCTCTTATGCCTTACACTTTGCCAATACGAATATTGATAACATCTTCTTCACGAAAACTGAAAGGAACTTTGATGTCTACGCTCCGCAAATTTTGTGGTCGGTATAATAGTCTTGTTTGTGACTACTTTGCTTCACAAAATGATATGTTTATTGCCTGTTCGATAAATTGTTGATAGTTTGTATAAAGCGCGGGATTCGTCCCTCAATTATTTAATTTGGATTTGACTGTGAAGTCAGTGCCTACTCCCCCGTAGTATCGGATCCTACATCTTCATTTCCAGAATTACGACCATTTTTTTACCAGATTTATACAAATTCCCCTCCTTTTTGAAGCATTCACCACTAAATTTCTAAATGGTATGTTCATCTCTGTATATAAAGACCATCCTATATAAGTTTGTAGGGTTGAAAAGGTTAAAATTAAGTACAATTAATTTATTTGAAACATGAAACATTTTAAAAATGATTTTGTCATTAATTTTAGATGTAAAATCTGTTACTTCTGTTAACTGTTTCTCAAAACTTACAAAAATATCAAATATACATTGGGATTTCATGTTTTTATATTTTTGCTCGGTTGTGATCTAAACATATTGGGGTGCATCAAGTTTACTGTAAAATTTCAGGGGAAGACTCCTGGAAATTTGTCGTTTCTGCAGTACTATTAACAGCATGTGTGGTATGTGGCGGTCTTCTTTTCTGGAGGTTTGTAAGATTAAGTGAATCAGATCAGATAAACATGATATTTGTTGTCATATTTTCTATATTCCATAAAATCACCATTAATGGTCAATCAATTGTCATCGAAAAAGAAACAGTACGTCGCAAAGTATACTATATCGGAAAGAAATTTAGCAATTTCGTAATTAAATATGTTTAACATATTAATGCCATTATGACATGTCATTCATTTGGTACAGTACGACTCATATATATGTTTTGTTCCAGAAGGCTGTTAGCACGGAAACTACATCCAGAGACAATGGCTAGCCCGGAGAACTCGGGCTTGCAAAACAGAAATACAGTCTACACCGGACATGGACCAGTAGGGGACTTTTCGAACATAAAAATACATCTAAATCCCAGAAGAAAAAGCAGAGCAGTTACACCAATAGGTTGAAAATAAGATGCCTTACTTGATTTTTAAAATAATTTATCTTCATTGATATAAAGCTATGTTCCATATGCATAATACACATTGTTTATATATAAAGTTATGTAGTAGAGATTACATGTAACTACAGAAACTAACTATCGTTTAATGAATTACAATAATAATAATAATGAAGATGCGATGACATTGCCTCGTGTATATAATTTACAAAATGTTGAAAGTTGGTCAAAGTCCATTCAGGTTATGTAATATTTTCATCGAGGAAATTCGGCAATATCTTGATTAGCATCATCTGCGCGGAATTTATTTTTTTGTTAAATTATTTCTCTTGTAAATATGGAAAGTGTCATAACTTATATCATTGCAAATACATGCACCAAACTGCTTATCCGGAATATAATTATGCCTTACTTTTCTTTTGAAAGCTCAGTTCATTATGACGAAACGTCAACAAGACACGAACAACAATGGTTTGTTGGAATATGTCTAACTTTTTTGTTTTGTAAATTAAACTACTGTGATATTTAATAAATGTTTTCACTCGTTTTGAACTGTAACGTATAAACAGACAGGTGCATACTTGTATGAAATGTGTGTATATGTGTATGTGTGTGTGTATGTGTGTGCATTTGTATGTGTGTATGATTGTGTGTATGTGTGTATGTGTGTATGTGTATGCGTGTATATGTGTATGTTTGTGTGTATATCTGTATGTGTGTATGTATATATATATGCGTATGTTTATGTGTATGTGTGTATGTGGGTATGTTTGTGTGTATATATGTGTATGCGTGTATGTGTGTATGTGTGTATGTGTGTGTCCCAGATAATTGACAGACATTCCGATTATATGTACTCATTTACAGACTTAAAAAAAACATTTCGTGTCCGTGTATCTTCCCTTACCAGCTGCTATATCTAATTGCTTACTAATTTCGCACCACTATATTAATGCCTATCTGTACACCAACATTTCATTAGTTTTAACAAAATATCAGCTATGCAATATTTGATTGTTTGACAGCGTTCAGTGATTTGTATACTGTGATACCCATGACATCACCTTGCGATTCATTTAAGTACAAGTATAAAATATTACCTATAGATATTTGAACATGTAAAGACGCCCAAATATGCACGCCGTTACATATCTACCTTTGCAGTAATATTGATTTTTTTTTTTAAATTGTAATCCTTAATAAAACATGTGGTCAAATTATACATGAAAAACTTCGATTTCTCTATGAAGGCCTACATATCTTATCTTGGTAACTTTTACTTCCTTGTTAGGAAAATGTGTCCGACGTAAACCGAATGCGATATTGGATATTATTTAACATTATTGATATTTTCAAATCGTGTAAAACCTCAGCTGACCCTGAAGAATCAAACTGGAACATGTGGATGTAATCTATTTCGTCTACAAAACTAACTTACCTTGGCACAATACATAAGTTATCAAAGCCTTACGCTTTAAGTTATTATGTGTTTTACCTCTTGTCTACGCGGGTAGAATTCTGCACTATCGGTCTATCTAATTCTGATTCACTAACCATACAAATGAAAGGACATTTTATTTTATAAATGCCCAGTTATATATTATATTACATATTGAATAAGAGCAACCTACTAAAAGCGGCAGTATCTGCGTTTACCAAAATCATCATGTATATATATATATATATATATATATATATATATATATATATATTCAGATACAAATAGTAAGGATTAATCAATTCAAGTACATTGGTTACTACAAGTAAAAATTTTCACAAAATTTAATGGAATTAAAGAATACTTTATCAACACGAGGTCCCACAATGTTTATACTTTTCTTTAAAAAAAAAAGGCGTACAGCGTGACTACTTAAAGTCCATGCCAAACGCCGGAGCTACCCCTGTAGATCCGGATAGCCTCTTTGTGTTTAACATGCAATGGAAATGGATGGAATATGTTACACGAGCTCGCCCCTTCAGAGAATGATTATGCGGCGGATATGTTGGTGGTGTTGACCGGTTTTGGGTCGTCTTCTTCCCGGATTGGTTGGCCCTCGACTACCGGATGGGAGAGGCCTTCTGGCAGATCACAGGCCGGCTCCTCTGTGTATAGTGGCTGTGGTCCGATGTATGTGGAGACCCTTGTTCGAGGTGGAGAGGAAGGCACAGCTGTAAATTCACGACGGCTGTAGCATTTTGAATTAAGAATATATTTTGACGATCAATAAGATAGAAGAGGTGCTTTAGCCAAATGATACAGCCAATGTGGTTAACATGGAGTTGACAATAAATACCTGAGTATCTATAGGAGGTATAAATAAGTACGTGCATTTGCCCAACAATAAAGTCTGCTAAATGCAAATGCATATCTTTATTTAGACGTCAATGTATTTTGTGTTACTTTGAGCTGTGTTTTGGGAGCTTAACACGCATTTAATGGAGCGGTGCAACCACTTCACATCGGAACTTTAGTTAATATTATAAACATACTACCAAAGTTATAATGTTCAAGACAATATCGTTTCTGTCAATTGGACGTCATCAGTTGAGCTCCAATTTTAAAGTTATGTGTATTTTCTAAAGAGAAATTGGTATTATACAAGGCCAAATAATATCTCTAAAAGTATAGCCGAAATCTAAGAGTAACCACTGTAAAAAATTACTAATCTGGTACCGAAATACCAAGTACTAGGTTAATGTATACCCCGGGGACTCAAACGGTCCACTAGTAGTGGCTACCACCTAGTGGTTATAAATATCATAAGCATACTACAAAATTATAATGCTCAAGATGATATCGTTTCTGTCAATTAGACGTCATCAGTTCAGCTCCAATGTTAAAGTTTAAATGAAAATGCTATAACTGAAGCCCGTTGGACTATTTCACACTTTGGTGCTGTAGTTAAACGGGTATCAGCTATCGTACTATTGTGTGAAATAGGTTTAAAGCGTATGCTTTAAAATTTGTTACATATTTAGTGTCAGTGAAGACAGATGACCTTACAACCAGTATTTTGTCCCTGCTAGTTCCACTGCCCAATCAGTAAAATAGCAGCACATTTTACATTTCTTGAAGCTTTGTAAACAGATGCACCGACACGGGTAGTTCAGACTGGAACAACGCGTTTGTATGTTCTTTTTTAACAAGTCCCTCATCAGTTTATAGTTTGCAATGCTATGCAATAAAACAACAAAAGTATATATGTTTGTATTCGTATCATCGGACAGCACAATGTTCGCGTGCAAATCTGATGATAAGAATAGAAAATGCGTTCACAGGTTTCTGTGTGATGGGTTATACTCCGACACTTTTATTGAGTTCGGATGTTCTTTTATCATATTAGTTTTACCGATGCTTCTGACGTTTACTTTTGAAAGATTTAAATATACTGTCTTTATGCTAAATGATTAAAATATTTAGAAATCCTTCAACATACACGTGGCGGCCTGTTATTTTATCAATTTGTATGCTAAATGATAATTTAACCATTTAAACCCAGCAGGCCATAATAAACTGGTCTTAACAATAGAAAAGGATCATACCACCTAGATACTTGGAGATGATAGGATTAACGAGTGTTGAATTACATGGCATCGATTTATCAAAATAATGATATATAAGTTATTGATGGAAGACGAAAACAAATATTTCAAAATACAAGACTTATATTCAGATAATATGGCGTGCAATACGTCTTATTACAACCGTATGCCAGTTACCTCCCTTTAATCATTCTTTTGACACGAAAACAAAAATATCTAAAACCTTACAATACCTAACGAGATTACGGGGACAACGAGACAACGTGTAATAAAAACAAAGCTTATAAATTAAAATGGATGTCAAATATGTGAAATACTGCACTACTTCATCCCAGATAGCAAAAAAAAAAATAAATAAAATAAAACAGATATTCGATTTTACCGGTTACCAAAGGTTACTAATAATCGAAAAAAAGAGGGGAAAAAATAGTAAGACGAGGAGAACCGAAAATAAATAGTCATACGCTATGTCATTGGCAAATTTCATCTTATTTTCTTATCATACTGTTTCAATTCTTTGTAATTCAAAACCAACCGCAATGTAAATCTACAGTAATGTGTATTTACCGCCATTTTGAAGTTGATTTCATGTTACACTACTAAATGCGCCTTTGATATGAAGAGTTCCACTAATGAAAATTAAACATATAGCCACGCCCCGAAATACAAAGTAAGACAATGGACTCAGCGAATCATAACGCCTCTTATTCTTGAAGAACATATTTCCTCCTATGTAATAACGTCGTTGTAATCGAAACATACACGCCGCCATCGGTCCCTACTCCACCTCCAGTTCCCGGTGAAAAAGACCCTTTTATGCAAGTAAATACACCCCACCGATTCACCACATCATGTAAATAGTCAGGTGTATATATATATATATATATATATATATATATATATATATATACATATATATATATATACTGAAGTATTGGTGAGTATAGGCCCCGTCTTGTATAAAACATCTCAAATTTGAGATTTCCCAAGCTTGAGTGATGTTGAGATTTGCAAAGCTGAGTTGTCCGCAGAACCGGGTTGTATAAACATCCCTCAAATACCTTTATGAAAATCCCAGCTTAGAGAAAAATTGAGGGATTACTCAATGATATAAGAGGTCCAAAGAGAACTCTTTAAACCTAAATGACAAGAAAGTCCATAATCACTTACCTATTCAGTTGTTTGTTTGTTTGTCTACTGTTGTTTATCGTCACAATGAAGAACATTTCACTCAAATGGAGATGTCGCCAAATACCTGTGAAGGACAGGGAATCAATCTGTTGCCGGCTGGACTCGAACTCACTACCTCACGATCAAGAGTCGAGTGCGCAACGGGAACGGGAAATTATTGCTTGCGCATTGGCGCTCCGTATTGATATTTTATATTAAGAAAGGATAGTGATTGATATGTATAAACTACATGCACAGGACTGCAAAGGTAAATGTGTGCATGTTTACCAACACAACGAGTCTAAATCAAATCATAATAGGGGGAGCAAGCTGCTTGTCGTCAAAAAAGTATTAGAGATTCATTTATGCATGGAGTCCGTACAAGGCAATATGTTTTACCTGTACAACCTATTTCTTTTTTTAAGTAGACCGTATCCTTGCCACTCTACCTTGTTACACATATGTGTGTAGTCCTTTACCAATCCTGTACCTTTTTGCACTCGATGACCCCAAAACCCCTAAAAACCCCTAAACACGACTAAAAATAGCTAAACGAGAAAACCCCAGACGCCCCCTACAAGACCGATAGTACTCGCGAGTTATATAGTGACATAGACGTCCGCGGACGTCTATGTCATTTCGGGTAAATTTGATCATACCTTAAGGAAAACGATAATGGCATAAAAAGAAGAAGATGGAAGATAAAAAAACATGTAAGGTTAAAGATTTCGATGTCTCTAGGTTGGTGATCGAATCGCCTATTAAATGGAAATACGGTCATATTCTCAAGATCAAGTACAAATATCCCACAGAAGGAACAGGTCCTCTTCGGTTGATATCACCCGTTTTAACATCCTACGGGATTAATAATACATATAAAGGTAAATACACACTGATGTTAAAAGTATCTTCAGATGATAATAAGGACTTCATCGAGGTTTTGCGTAAGATAGAGGAGGCTGCCACTAAGCAGACAAAGGCCTTTAAAACAAAAATATGTTCTAAGAAAGGGTTTGAGCTCGGTGAGTTTCGCATTCTGAAGATAAATGAGGGCTATACCGATCTTATGATATATCCTAAATTACGAACGGAATATGGGAAAATCAGCAGTAAATTCAGGATGGATAATAATATCTTAGAAGCAAAAGATTACATGAAACAAAGTTGTACTCTGAGTACTATTCTTAAATTTAGTTTCGTCTTCGTGGGGAAACAAAATCAGTCCATCAGCATTACCGCCGATCCCGTCATCATCAGAGAACATATATTACATGATATAGAAGAGGGGGAGGAAGAAGTTCCTTCCGACATAGAGTTATCTGAAAATGAAGATTGATTTTCTTATAAATAAATGTATGTCTTCATAAAAATGTCTCTCGATGAAATGTTTAAGAGTGTTCGGTTAGGTGCCGAAAATATAACATCGTGTCAGATGCCCTGCTCCAGCAGTCGACAGGAGCCCTGTCCTCACCCTCCTCTCACGAATTCCATCTTCTGTTATTTCCATCACAGAAAGATGAAGAACCGCGACTTTAAGCCCTTGAAATTATGCGAAGCTTGTAGATGTTGGATATCCGATTCTTGTCCCCATACGTTATGTCCGGCGTGTGATAAGCGGAAACAACGCGCGCATTACTATTACGAAAAATATAAAAAAAAAAAGTAATTTATATTACATAAAGTAATATGAATTATAAAATATGAAAATCCTATAAAAAAAACTTGGGGGTAAGAAAAACGAGATGACAGCGAGTTTACAGAGTCTTTGTGTTCGCGCTATAGATGAGAAACAAATGTCCAATGTCCCTTCACCCCTGAGGGTATTATACTATAGAACGCTTATAGATAATATCGACCAGGGGAGGTATTCTTATCCATTCGTTCAAGAGCTCTCTTCATATATATACGAAGAAAAAGCGTCTAATCATCATGCGTATTGGTCGTTATTCCATGCCTACGGAGGAGAAGGTGAATGGCGAGAAGATTTCGATTGGCGAAACAAATTTTATTGGTTTTGTTATTATCGCGCGAATAATTTATGGGATAGTCAACGAGATTGGTTTAATGATTATCACTGGCAACATTATAACTGGTATACGGGGTTAGAAGAGCCGTGGGATAACGTCGACGAGACGTGGAATAACGTAGATGAGTGCCTTGATACACGCGATTGGCGTAATAAACGCGATTGGCATCGTTATAATCTCGAGTTAAATAAGGACGAGGTATGGAATCCCGAAGTCGGTTGGCGCAAAAGATTATTGTTTGTTAATCCACAAGAGGATCCTTCCTGTTTCAATGAAAATTTAAAAGCGTGGACTACATATAATAAATCTCACGATCCCGAGTCCTGGGATCCTAAAGTTAATTGGTTTAATAAGCATTGGTGGAATGACTTTAACGATGTCTCTGCAGAGCATGAACCTTGGGATCCTACCATTAACTGGTATTTTAAATCAGGCTGGGCGCGTTATAACATAGTGACTTCAGTTGCCGAGCCGTGGGACCCCGATGTAAATTGGTATAATAAACTTGATTGGTATCATACCAGCACTTTTGAGGAGCCGTGGGATGAAAGTATATATTTGGGGAATAAAGAAGCATGGTTTAAGTACAACGAAATCCTGGAAACGAGCGAGCCGTGGGATCCTAACGTTTCTTGGTCTAACAAAATGTACTGGTTTCTTTACAATAAACATAACGACGAACCTTACAATCCCGACGTGAAATGGGCGAACAAACTGGAATGGAGTTGTTACACTTGTCAATCACACAGGAACGAACCGTGGGATCCAACCGTTGATTGGATTAACAAAATGCACTGGTTTCGTCTAATCAATACAACTCGCCAGAGCCGTGGGATCCAGACGTTAATTGGGTGAACAAACAGCTCGGGGTAGATGAACTGTCCGATGATTGGGAAGATGAACTGTCTGATGATTGGGAAGATGAACTGTCCGATGATTGGGAAGATGAACTGTCCGATCAAGAGGAGCAGTGATGATGTATTAATTTATATTTATTACAAATATAAATTATTTATTTTTTTTATATAAAGTCTGTTAAGTAAAATCTTTTATAAATAAAAAAAGATGGAGCAAAAAAGGAAGGAGCATAAAAGGAAGATATTTTGGAAAAGATATAACGAAGAGACGAAACGGGACGAACCGTGGAATTTTGCGGTGGACTGGTATAACAAACTCATTTGGTTTGACTATACTAAACATGTCAACAAAGACGAACCGTGGGATCCCGCGGTGAACTGGGATGATAAATTGTCTTGGTTTAGATATCGCAAACACCTTGATTAAAAAATTTATATTTTACACAAAATATAAATTATTCTCTAAACTCCCAACTCGTGGGTTGGACCGTACGCACAATTACTTTGGAATGCTTCTTTTGCGATAGTCTGAATCTGATATCTTCTTGCATATCTTTTGGTATGACGTCGTTCTCACTCATATATTCATTAAAACTGTATGCGTCTTTAGTCCAGAAGAGACTACCCCATTGGGTTTGCGTTCTGAAGTCCTTAATCACGCTGTTATTTCGTTGTGTCAAAACCCAGACGGATTGCAACGCGTGTCTGCCGGAAAAAGCTAAGTTGGATAACAGCGTGGGAAATCCCGCCGCGTATTTTTTGTAGAATTTTGCTAATGCATCATGTATTTTTTCTTCACCCGTTGAACTTATCGGATTGACGATTTTCACGCGCTCGTCATTGGGTTCTTTAACGTTTTCTATCCATTCTCTATTTTTATACGCTTTGTTATACTCGATGGTTGGACAGAGAATAACGACGTTATCGAATGTGTTCTCATACTCATCTTCTAATAGATCTAGAGCGAATTCTGTTTTACCGCAACCTGTAGCTCCCACAATCATTGCGGCGTGCGGATCTTGCGGAAACAACATTTTTTCTTATAGGATTTTAATTTTTCTTAAGAGACGACGCCCTTGAAACAACCGTCCGACATGTTGATCTGACCTTCCTTGACGACGAAGATGTAAACGTCCACGGGATCGGTGTCGGTTTCGGGCGTTTTCTCGATGCGGACGGAAACGCCTTCGCTGATGTTTTGTAGCTTGCGACCCGTGCCGTGAAGGTGGTTTTCGGGTGTCGTTCGCAAGTCCAACCAGAGTGCGTAATGGTCTTTGAAATAGTGTCCCAGTTTCAGTGACGTTTTCGCGATTCAGGGAGAAAAACTTTTTAATGTCGTCAAAGTGGTGATGTGGTCTCATACCGGCCGAGAACAGTTGGTTCGGCTGACCCTCGATGGTCCATTTCCACTTTGGTGATTCTCGGATTATAAAATTTCTCGGGCTCGTTTTTGACGGAAATGTCTTTAAAGAGAAACAGGATGCCCGCGAGAGACTTCGCGGGGGTGTTGATCTGATAATTGAGGATGCTGTCCGATATACTCATCGTCGTTTTGCGATAGCGCAAGATCTGGTTGAAGTTATAGGTATGCAGACCCGCGTACTTTTGTCTGATGCTGCGAGCGAGATTCTCGTTGGTGATTTTCTCGAACTCAAACGCGATGTTAGTGGCCTTATAACTTATCGCTTTATTGGCGTCGTCGGGGTCCGTCGAGACGACGTGTTTTAGCGTCGTTAAAACGTCAGCATGTATTCCAAACAATCTTGTAACCCCCGCTTGATAAAAGGGTTCGCTCGTCTCCAAGATTTCGAAGTCCAAGGGAATGCAAAAGCGATTCCCGAACGTCGCAACAATTTCGTAGTCTTCCTTGGTGTCGCGGGGCATTATAAAGCTGACGGGTTTTGCTCTTATTATATTGAGATATTTAGTCTGTATCCCCTGATAGGCCATGTTACGTCGTTCTATCTTCCAAAGATCGTTGTAGACGAAGAATTTATCGGCATTCTCGATGCTCTGAACGGTGTTCCCCGAGATCTTCACCTCGATTTTCTTGACGATGTTGCGTCCCAGATTATTATAAATGCCCGTTTTGGTGAGATCGCCACCCTCCACGGCGACTTCCAAGAGATCGAAGCACAGTTTCGTGCTTCTGGGGACGATGACGTCGTCCTCGCTCTGATTGAGGAAGCGAACCGTCAACGTTTGGTTTTCTTCGATGCTCGAAGGATTGTGGGACACGGTCACCGTTTGGCGTACGCCCTTCACACCGAAGGGCATGCGCAATTGCCTATTAGGATCGAGAATATGTCCGTAATTCATCATCTTTTTTCTATTACGTAATAACAAAAATTTAAAGCGTTTTAAAAAATGGACGATAAACCAAACGATAATCAAGGATGGGGTGATACAAGAGGCGACGACTACGAAATGCAAGATAATCCTTCGAATCCAGTCGATGACCCTGGAAATCCTGTGGATACGTCTTTCAACGATCCGCGGGATGTTTTTAATTTACCAGATGTTCCTCCAGATTCTACACGAACGGTAGAATCGCTACGAGAAAAACTAGAAAAGCTAAACCAAGAAGCAGCACAACAAGAAAAAACCCGCGAACGTAAAGGCGCATGGAAATATTATTGGAAAACAAAGGGTGTTATTGTTGATGATAAAAAGTCAGACTTTGCAACCGATCCTGATGGTGATTTATTTGCCTACAGTAAGGATAAAGTAGATTGGATTAGATTAAACTATCAATCTGATCCTGATAAATTTTTAGCGGCTTCTACGTTAGTAAAAGAAGGAGGTAAGAAGTTTGTTAGACAGCTGGGTTTTTACAAAGAACAGCTGCAAGAAGTAAACAATAGCGTCGACGACGCTCAAAGGTCATTGTCCGACGAGACGACTCCCAAAGAATTAGACGACAAAATAGTAAACCTATCTGAAAGTATACAAGACCTCGACGATGAAATGTGGAAAGGTGAGGAATTACTACCCATGAGAGACCTGTTGGGGTTGAATAAGAGTCTGCAAACCATTCGCGGTGAATAAAGTCGTCTAGAAGCCGAAAGATCGACTCTCAAACAAAAAAGAGAAAAGCGCGCGTTGAACTCGAGGAAACCAACGAGGCTATTGCTGGTATTAAGGGCGATTTGCGGTCGCAAATCACCGCCATCAAGGAAACGATCAAGAGGTTACTGGACGACAATCTCCCGTTGAGAGAGAGAATCGCCACTCTCTTCAAGAAACAGGGTATCATCATCTTCAGCGTCCTGACGGCGATCGGTATGACGATAGGTTTCTTAGTCGAATTGCTCCTTCCGGAGGCGAGTCCACCGCCACCCGCTCCACCTCCGCCACCTCCCAACAAGGAGGGAGGAGCGAAGGAATGGATCAAGAAACAGCTGGACGCAATCGGTAAATTGCTCGCGAAAGTGGCCGTCAAGTTCGGCGAGGCGTTGCCTGGTATATTGGGCGCCATCGTGTCCTGGATCCTGTCGACGCTCGGCAAGACGGCGTTGTGGTTGGGAGAACATCTGTGGGTGTTGGGCATGGTCGTCGTCGGCTGGTTATTAACGAAACTCGACGAAGACAAGAAAAGAAAGTAACGCTACAGCCAAGACGGCAGTCCTCTGATCCTCGTGATCGTCCTGTGGCTTGTTCTGCGGTGGTGATGGTTTAACTTGTTTGGGTGGCGATTTGACCTGTGGCGGTTGAATCTTCGCGAACGTCTTCGCGTTGAGGTTGACGTTCGTTCCCGTCGTCGCGGTGTCGGGGGCGATCACGATCTCGTTATTGTAGCCGACGATGTTCTTGCCGATCTTCAGCTCCATGTTGCTGGGCAGCATGTAGAGCCCTGGATGGATGACGTAGTCGAGCTTGGAATTGGCGTAATTCAGAGAGTCTTCGTAGCGCGAGATGTCGGCGGGCAGGTCGAGCGCTCGGTTGATGGCGTCCTCGACGTTGGCCAGGAACTGATTCTTGGCGTCCAGCGACGTGGCGCTCATGTCCACGATCGAGGTCCTCGTCTGACCCTGCGCTCCCAAGATCACCCAGACGAAGACGCGAATGGAGGCGTCTAATCTCCTCAACCCGGGAGGCGTGAATCCTTTCGATCGATCGTTGATGAAGGTAGACCACTTCGCGTTGTAGTTCCCGAAGATGTTTCCCTTGATCTTCCAATCCGTCTCGACCGGGACGTCGAATTCGCGACAGAGTCTCCGATACGCTCCCTTATCGGTGTTGTTCGCATAACGGTTGAAGGACGGATCGGAGGGTAGGGGTGCGGCGAGTTCTTGCAGGACTCTTCTGATCTGATAGTAGATGTGGAAGCTAAAGAACGATTTGGATAGATGATCGTTTCCCATGTCCAGCGTCACCCCGCATCCCGTCGTCGCGCACCACACCGCGAAATTCAGTTGATTTTGCCAGAATCCGTCGATCGAATGCAGGTACAATCGTTTCAACGTCGCGCAATAATAATCGCTATTATACTCGAGGGTCATTTGATTACTATACTCGTCGAAAACGTTCTCGAACGACGCGCGAAACTTTTTGGTCGCGTTGATGTAGACGTCGAACGACGATAGATTTAGATTCTTTCTATATTGGTAGACGTTCATTCTCTTTTTTAGTTAAGATTTATTAATATTAAAAACAGCATGTACTATCTCGTGACGGACAACGGAAAACCCGTAAAACTCTCTCGTTAAATCGATAATGCGAAAGCGGGTGGTGCGTGGGCGTCCATTCGCCTTAACAACGGGTTGTACAACGTCAAGAAAGACGTGGAGATACGCTACGCCAAAAGGGGGGACAGACCCAAAGTCCAAAGCGTGCACGCCGGATCGTACACCTTCACCGACCTACGACGAATTCTCGCGAAATACTTCGACAAGGTGTACCTGGGCAAGACCACCATGAGATTGAGAATCGACGACGGTTCGGGTGCAGTACGGCGGTGGTGCTTCCGTCGTCGAAATCGCAAGATTCTCGGCATTAGCGCGAATGTGGCTCTCGGCGGGACCATCTCCGCGAGCCAGAGCATCAACCTGCAACCGGTGGAACTTCTCAACGTTCAGCTCGACGAGTTGGAGGAGGGCGTCAGAGACGGCACGGCGAAGGACATCCTCGTGTCCCTGCCTTGTCCCAACGTGAAATTTTCAGAGTTGTACGAAAAAGACGTCGAACATCCCGTGTTCTTGTCGTTAAGACGGGATCGCATCTCGGAATTAACAATACGTCTCAAAGACGAGGAAGGCAACCCCGTCGACAATCACGGTCATTCCGTTCACGTTCTGTTGGGAATTTAAGAAAAAAATCGTATAATAAACATGTCTAAGATCGGGATTCTATTGGGAAGACGTGGAAAGGGAAGAACTGTGGAGGACCTGAACGAGAAACTCCTCAAAGACCTCAACGACGCCAAAGAGGAGATCATCGCGTTGGCTAAAAACCGTCGCATCATGAACACCTTCCAATTCGACGTGAACAAAAACGGAAGACTCCGACCGACGCTGGGCGTCAAGATGTTGTTCGACGGTTACGTCATCCGTCTGGGACTCTTGGGAGAACTGGACGTGACGCTCGTTCTGAACGACGTGGAACACAGGACCTTCCAGACCAAGACCGGCGAGATCGTCCCGCTGAGTCCGCCGTTGCGGGTGACGGCGGGTGACGTCCTCAACTTTGGCGTGAACAAAGGATCGAAAACGGGATCCGTCAACGGCGTCGTAGTTCTCGACGTATAAGAAATTTCCTTTTAAAAAGATGAGTAAAGATACATTGTACCCACCATTATACCCACCATTAACATCGAAAGATACCGAAACATCGGAAAACCATCGGAAGATACTGCTGACAACGCGCAACACTATTCTCTCAAACGGATCGGAGAAATCGAGCAGACGTTCAGGCGAGAGATCGAGACGCGGAAGAGCATTCACAAGAAATACAAGCGCGTCATCAACACCGCGGAGGGAGTCGACGGCACCCTGATCGCGGGGAGCATCGTCGTGGGAGGACTCGGATTCGCCGTGCTCATCGCGGGTCTGCCTCTCCAGATCGTGGCCCTGACCGTGGGCGCGGTGGGCTTGAGCATGAAGGCCGTCAGACGTCTGCTGACGAAGAAATCGGAGAAGCACCTCAAGATCGCAAACTCGCGGAGAGTAAATTGAATTCGATCACAGATCTGGTGAGTCGCGCGCTCGAGGACGGGAAGATCACGGACGAAGAATTTGCCACCGTGTCCCACGAGCTGACCAAGTATCGCGGGATGAAGGATAAACTGTACACCAAATACAAGACCGAAACCATAAAAAAGGAGTCGGATCAAGAGACGGACGACCTCCACAAGCAGCTCCTAGACCTCGTCAACAAATCCAAATCTCGTTAAACTTGAGTATTATAAAACAATGAAACGCTTCACCGAAATGCTCGTCTTTGCCCTGCTCTCGTTTATCGCGGTATGGGATATTACTCTTACTATTCGCGATTCTGCACCTACTACGATTAGAACGTTATCATCGAACGGAACGATGGTTGAGAAAACTTTTACATTCTTTATAAAAAAATTATATTAAAAAAAGATGAACGTGGACGAGATACTAACAAACACCGCCAGTACGACGGATTTATCGGCCAAAGACAGGCTATCGTCCATCGTCGGATCCGGGCGATCGCTTGACTTTCTTGGTAAAGATGTGACCACCGCCGAATTGGAAAAGATGAACGATAAGGAGCTGGAAAAGCTGACTCGTCTGATGAACGCTCGACTCAACATGCGCATGGTCAAGTCGATCGGTAATTCAATCATCACTCTGTACACTCAAGGTCTTAAATATTTTTTCGATATCAAAGACGAACCCAAACTGATCGAGGATCTGAACGAAGACCCCTTCCTCGACGTGGCCATGGGCGAAGTGTGCTGTAGTCTGTATTTTAAATACGGTGCGTACTTAGCACCTTTCAGCGTAGCCGCCACGATTTTTCCACATATATTGGGATTTAAAAAATCGGAGGATATAGAAAAAGACGATGAATCCGGAAGAACTCATAGGGAAAAAGAACCCGAAACGTCAAGAAGCGGGGAAGAAGGGGGCGCAAAAGAGGTGGAGTCGTAAAGGTCAGGATAGCAATGCTAATAGCCAGGATAGCAATGCTAATAGCCAGGATAGCAATGCTAATAGCAATGCTAATGGCCAGGATAGCAATGCTAATAGTCAGGATAGCTGGAAATGGCTAGCGGCCGGCGGACTCGCAGTCGGATTGTTGCTGTTGTACACGAAAAAACCGCCACCTCCTCCTCCTCCCTCTCCTGAACCTAAAGAAGAATCGAAACCCAATCCCATGAAATGTATTAAATAATTTTTTTCTAATATAAAAATGTGTAACGAGACATTGAGGAACGATCGAGCGAACACGGGGCGGCATTGATATTAATTTCGTCGGGGGTAATCGAACGAAGACATCAGAAACCACGAGATTTGGGGATCATTCCGTGGTCATGATTGGACAAGTAGTGGAAGCTAACGTCCACCACGTCCACCACGTCTGCGTAGAAGACGACGAAGAAGAGGTAAAATCCGATAAATAATTTTCTTCCGTCTCTAAAATGAGCGAAAAAGATTTAGTCAACACCTTGTATAACGCGGCCGTCAGCACTGGAATTGCCATCGGATACGCGCAACTTGGTAAGAAGTCCTCAAGATGCCCGCACCCAAGATGGATCTAGACCCGAAGGACTTCGGGATGATCCTCCTGGAGTTTGCGCTCGCCGAGTATACCAAAGACATGTTGGTCAAGAAGGGTATCATCCCCCGCCGATATCATGAAAATAAACTAAACTCTATTAAAATGGCAACGATCGCGATGATGATAGGCGGTGCAGTAGTCAATGCTCTAGCCTTCTCAGGATCGCAATTTCATATTCTCGAATCACGAAGAACAGAAGAGACACGACGAGGGCGATGGAAAAACTGACCAAGGCCAGACATTGGTGGAATCACGAACGCACGAAACGATTAGATTTTCTCAACGAGAGACTCAGGAAGGAAGGACATTCCCTGTACACCTACAAAGAAGTGGACGCCGCCATGCGACTCTACTCGCAAATGACGAAGAAGAGCCGATGCCTCCCGAGCCTAAGTTGAGCGATTTCTATCAGCCCTCGGAAAAACAAAAAGACAAAGAACTCCTCTTCGTGGTGATCGGGACGGGACTCGTCTTCTACGGCGTTAAAAATACGTCGCATAAACTAAAAACATGGAAGAGATCTATTACAGCCCCAAAGGCTATTGGAAGGGGAAGACTGCCATCAAGAAATTAGCCAAGGCGGCCAACGTCAGCGAGAAGGAAGCCTTTGATTTTTTGAAAAAGCAAGACGTATGGCAAATCTATCTGCCCGCTCCCAAGAAGATCGTGAGACCCCGATTCTAACGCGTGGCAGAAAACGACATTCACCAGGCCGATCTCTTGTATCTGCGCACGATAGGGTGGACGGGGAAGACGTACAAATACGCGTTGACGGTGGCCGACGTGGGCACGCGGTATAAGGAGGCGGGGGGGGAAGCGCTGACCCAGAGAAGCAGCGAGGCCCACCACACACACACAGTGGATAAAACAAAACTCGGGGAGGCCTTCGAACGGATCTACGAACGACGACTGACGTATCCCAAGTTGCTACAGGTCGACCCCGGTAAATAATTCATGGGAAAGGTCCGCGCACTCATGAAACGTCACGACGCGAAGATCAGAACGGGGGGAGGAAGGGTCGACGTTCATAAATTAAATCGCGACCAGTTGTTAGCCATCGTCGAACGATTCAACAAGACGTTTGGAAGAACGACTCATCGTCTATCAGTACCACCAAGAGAATGAAGACCGATCAGATGGGAAAAGGGAAGACCACGAAGAAGGTGAACACGGAATGGGTGGAACGATTGTCGGACGTCGTAAAAGCCATCAACGACGAGACGCAACCTCCCGAGACCATCGTGTCTCACGCTCCCGCCAAATCGCCGATAGGACCGTTTAACAAGGTACGATTTCTTTATCTGCCCGCCGAGGCGAATAAAGACGACACCGTGAGAAATTACCTCCCGCAGAAGCGCAGAGCGACCGATCCCATCTGGAGCGTGGACAAACACGAGATCGATCGACAATTTAACATGCAGGGCATCGACATCTAGTACCTGAAAGACACACCCGGTAGAAATCCCAAAACGCCGACGAGAGGTTTCGTGCGTGAAGTGTTGTTGATCGTCGAGTAATAATTTATAATCCATCGGGATTATAAATTATGTTAATCGAAGGCATAAGTGTGAACGCGATCCTCCCGAATGCGCAGTTTAGTGTCCAGGGGATCCAACGTCGTCTTTTCCTGCCGGATCCCGTAGATGATCTGATTGAACGATCGCAGACTGTGCATCGGATGCGACGTCCTGACGTCGTGAAAGAGAGCCTCCCTGTAATCGTGGAAGTCTATCTTATTTTTCAAGACGCATCGTCTCACACCTTTCGCTCGTTTGGAAACGCTATCGTCGTCCATCAACGTGGCGTACATCTTGGGTCTCAGGCCGACGAATTCTCTGATGGGTTTCCCTCCGCACTCGTCTTTGAACTTACCGATCACCTTCTTGTTCTTATCTTTATTCGGCGGGACGCGAGGATGATCGTCTTTGAAATTGGAAAAGTCGTATTCATCTTCGTCTTCGAGCATGTCTCGGTAGACGTCCTCCGTCCGTATCTCCACAATCAGCGAATCGGTATCGGTGTACAGCAGATCGCAGTCGTATCTAGTCTTTAAATGCTTGTAATACCAACCGTACATTAGACGCTTGGACAGATCTAAGATCGTCATACCGCAGTAGATGGGATTGTCCAACTTGACGGTGGTCGGTTTGAAGTGGAGGAAGACCATACCGTCGTTGATCTTGGTTAACCCGTCGTAAGCGGGTGAAGCAATCATCTTTTGGATCTTTTTATCTTTATCATCTGCGGTGACGATCTTTAACTCCGTTCTGTTCCGTTTGTTTTCCATGGTCCTTCCGAAAACGGCGTTGTTCATGAGCTTGAAGAAGTCCTTTTCGAAATCGTTTTTAGCGCATTGACGAAGACTAGTGTTCTTATGGATGTAGCTCGCGAGCCACGGCTTCTCATCGAACTGTAGAACTCTGTGCACTCGCGTCAACTCTAGTCCCAACTCCAAATAGAGCTTTAGCGTCTCGTAGTGCACGACGTATTCTTTCTTGTCGCGGAGATTAGGGACGAGCTTCTTAGGCCCCGTGTCGCGGATCTCGTACTCCCCCAGCAGTCCCTTCTGATAATTAGACAGATCGTTGGGATCGACTTTCATCGTCTCTGGAGCGAGCGGATAGTTGTTGTGCAAATCGTGCAATGTTTTCGGATAGTCTAAATCGACTTCGAGGATGTAGCCCTTCCCTTCTGGCGGACGACACGGATCGGAGACATCCTCGACCCATTCGAAGTTGCGGTAGGGCAGAGGATGATTAATGGCTTCGCTGTAGAGCGCGTTGGCGTCTAGATACATGATGTACTTGGGGGGTCGATCGGGATCGTAGTCCTTCAAGTACTTGTTGTTCGCCTTAGAATAACGTTGCGGGACGTAAGTGATCCCGCCTCTGATCCCCTTTTCCACGAACAGATGCATGTCGTAATCGGTCAACAGCTCTAACTCGATTTTAGAAGTGAGCAACGCCGCGTCCCAGGCTAAACCTGGAGCCGTGAAGTATTGAGCAGGATCCAAGGCGTAGTGATTCAGAGAAATGTTGCGGAACTCTTCGAAGACGTCGGCCAGCAGGATCACATCCGTCTTCAGATAGAGATCGTGGTAATCGCCCATGGTCCTACATCCGCGTTCGCGCCAGACGGTCCGAGCGTGATCGTACTCCGCTGGAGAGATCTCGGTGTCCGACAACGTACTGTAGAAGACTTCCCTGGGCGGGAGGGACGTTTCCTCGAACCTGTCGAAAGAGTCCATGTACTCGTAGGGATAGACTCCCTTTCTCGTCAGGAGCGAGACGTCCTCCTCCTCGAATACGGATTTCGTGATGGGATAGTCCTTTAGATTTTTAACCAGAGTCTCTAGACCGCACGACAAAAACTGGAAACTGTCGATGAATCGCAGAGAACCGACGGAGAAGCTGATGCATTTCTCCTGATTCATCGGAATGCAGCTGACGGGCTTGGCTAGCTCCATCTCGGATAATATCAAATGAGAATCGTATCCTCGCAGGTTGTGAAAGACGACGGGAATGTGCTTTGCCCTTCTCAATAATATGTTGCACTTGTTGTGCGCGGCTCCTCGAAACTTGCCGGAGATGTGGCAGTGATCTCTAACCTTGACGAGATCGTATACCTTAGAGTTAATCTCTTTCATGATGCCGTCGATCTCCTTCTGAAGACTGAGGAAACGTTCCGGACTGGTTAATTTGTTCTGTTCCTGAAGAAGTTTCTTTCTCCGACTCCACAGAGATATATACGCGCTAAAATCCCCCGAGAATTCATCTCCGCAAATGTAACATCGCTTAGCCTGTTTAAAACATTTTTCATCTGTCATGCGAAGCTTCTTTTTCTCAGCGCCTTTAATCTTCTCCTCTTCTCGTCTCAGATTATTCAGGGAATGTTTCACGACGCCATCACCGCGATAGAGTACGGGCTCTTTGATCTTCTCGACGCCATTCTCCGATCTCCAGACGACGACGTAACAGTATCCCGACGGAATGTGCTTCGACGTCTTCGTCGTTTTAATCTCCCCCTCTTCGTTGAGGGGCGAAACGATCACACTCGAAGTCGGCGTAGAACGTGTGGCAGTTGGACGGGGTTTGTTGTGAGCCTCGTTCTTAAATTTGAGAATATTCTTCCCCTCCTCGGGCATGATGGGTTTCATGGCCGGATTGTTGATGCCACGACAATCGGCTCTGTGCTTTTCGTAGACCTCCTCGCTGGATAGGACTTTGAGACAACGAAGACACGGATAGGATTTATGACCATCTTTTGAGTGAGAAGAAAACAGTTTGGACGTGTTCTTGATCCAAGAATAGTGCCAATTACCCTCTTCCTCTAACAACAACAGATTGACTTCGCGATCGTGAAATCTTTCCGATATGTAATAAGGGAAGAACCCGTTCTTCTCCGTCCATCCGAGAACGTTGACAGTGAGTTCGTTGCGACGTTCGAATGTGGGGATCTGCTTCAACGGCGTCGGATAATCGATGCACCTGAAGTCGTACAACCCTATAAACATCATATAGTTTCGAGGTCTATACTTGTTCACATCTTTAAAATCATTGTGGTGTAGACACGCCAATACGCTATACATAAAACACCTCTGATCCTCGTTTTGAACGTTGATGATGGCCTTCTTATCTGCGATTTGCTTGGGTAACTTAAAATAGGAGGAGCCCAGGGGTGGTTGGTATTTGGCAATATTCAAATAAATCATTTGCGCGTCGTCGATGACCCACCCTGACCCCGCCTGAACGGTTTTATCGAGGGAATCGATCAACTCTTCGATCATGCTCTTAAACACGTTTTCGATCTCGTCTTCTCTCATAATCGCGTGTTGTCGAGTTTTGTGGAGTTGCGTGATGAATTGCCAGCCCTCCTGTAATATGTCTCGCTTGAATCGCTGTTCCACTTGAATTTGGATCTTGATGGGGCCTTTTCTTAGTTCTTCGGCAATCTTAGCGATGAAGTCGTCTTTAAAATACTCCAACAACGCTCTGAGATTGGCTCGATGGATATGATCGGAAACGTCTTTTTTATAGCTGGTATAGAAGTGTTGAAAACTATCACCCAAATCGAGCGCGCGACGTTGCCTTCGTTTTCGATCGACTCTAGCAACGCCTTCCTCAAGATTTTCGTTCAACGTCTGTCGTAACTTGCGTCTGACGTTTCGTTTTTCTTCAAGCCGGGTAACGCCTTTATGAAGATCCTCCTGTAGAATTTTTTTATATTGAGATCTTATTAACTTGCGTTGCATCCCGGAAGAAGCGTCCTCGAGTTCGTCCTTGAACGCCCGTCGTAAATTTTGTCTGACGGCATCTCTCGTCTGCTCTTCCGTCGACGAGCCCGTCACGTAGTCCCAAACGGTTTCGACGGCTTTCTTATATCCCCATTTACCGGCATTGTATAAACGCTTTATACCTCTCAAGATGTTCATTTGCTTTTATGTGTATACCTTTTTTCTTAGGGGATTATCAAATTTACCCGAAATGACATAGACGTCCGCGGACGTCTATGTCACTATATAACTCGCGAGTACTATTGGTCTAGTAGGGGGGCGTCTGGGGTTTTCTCGTTTAGCTATTTTTAGTCGTTTTTAGGGGTTTTTAGGGGTCATCGAGTGCAAATAGGTACAGGATTGGTAAAGGACTACACACACACATATAGATGGGTGCATACTTCTGTAGTGCTGCCTTCATTTTATCTGTATCATGTACATCATTAGATGTATTATTTCACGGTTCAGATTTAGTTTATTTCAAATCTATGTACTGCTTGAGGCTTGTTTACACTGGACAACAATCTCCATTTTAACATGCAACGAAAGGTGCATATAAACTCCAGATTATCCCTTACTTTTTTATCTTCGAAACTCAAGATTGTCACTTACTTTTTATCTTCGAAACTCAATATTATACCTTACTTTTTTATCTTCGAAATACCCGTTTTCCAGTGCGATAAGGATTCGTTGCAAACAAAGTACATGTATGAGCAAACAAAACAATCTAAGGGCTCAGTATCATAAAACTTGATAAATTTACTCAAGTCTAAGAATTTTCTAAACTTGACCTGCTCAGCCAAACAGATTTCAGGATCAACCAAAGTGGAGTAAAGGCTTTAGACTTATGTAATTCTCAAGTATTATGGTGCAAGTCCCTGACTTACGATTTCAACAGTCTTTTAAAGTATGGTTAATTTAATAACCACGATAATAGCGAAAATGCCGAAAAATAAATCGCCAGTGTACTATTACAGGAAACCAAGATATGCGCGAATGTTGATTTGTCTGAAAACGGATGAACGGGCGAAATGTTTGTTTACTTTTTATCCAGTGTTGTTCTATTTTATGATCATTATTTTTAATTTAATTCATATGCATATTTACCCTCTGGTTCGACATCTAACCCTGCTTGTATAGCTCCTTTATGTAGGTCTAGGCTGCCATGTTCTCCCTCGGTAGACCCGCGAAAAGTAGGTCCCTGAATCTAGGTCAAAGTTCGCTTGTCGGTGATATCACATTCGATCTGGAGTTATGCACCTTGGGCATGGGTTAGGCTATTTGCACCTCAAAGCTGAGACGGAAATAAACGTGAGTTGTCATCATTTTCTTCACGCAGAAAATATATAGTATTTCAACATATTTTGGAAAACACCATGCATGATTTTAATGCTGGTTGGCCTATTTATGAGACTGCTAGTTTTCAATTCCAACGAATTTAGTAAACTAATAAACATGTAATTTACTGGACTCAAGAATACATTTACAGCTTTTTTTTTATTTTCATACAGACTTTATCTATGTTTTATGAATTTGTTTACCAATTTATTTCATCAATATTATTTCAATGTTATTATCTTTCACATTTTGACAGCAGTGAAACGGGAGGAGGGGGGTGCATATTCAATTTATGCTTACTCCATGCAAGCGTTCCATAAGTGTGATATCCAACATGTTTCTTTACATGTTGAGGGGTTCTTAGAGTATTTGACTGTTTTGACGCTCTCTCAAATATTTGAGGGAAATCTGAAATTCCGCTGAGAAAAAGTAGGATAAAATGTTTAATACAAATCGATTTGAGGCATGACTCTTGAGGAAAACTCTCAAACATTTCCCCTCAACTTGCGTTTATAGAAGCCAAACTGAAAATCTCAAATCATTTTAGGAACATCTCAAATTTGAGGGAAACTCAAGAGTGTAGATCTTTTATACAAGCAGGGCAAGGTCGGGAATTCGTGTTAGATATTGTCCTATTCACATAAGATGGCGGGGCGGAGTAACCTTCAATGTCATTATCATACGTATAACGTTTACAATTTTTAATTTACCAGGGGTTTTACCAAAAAGTGGAAACATGATATACGGATGATTCTACTGACTTTTCGGTTATGACAAGCTGCACGGGAAAACAACGTTTTATTCGTCACTGGATACTCTATTGTATATGGTGACAAGTAGGAACGATAACTCTAGTCAGTGTTATTGTACATCTATGCGTTATTACCTACAATATATACTTTAGTATATAGTATATACCCTATGGTCCAGGGTTAGATTGGGTTCACAAGACTCCATCTCGCCAGACATTTTGGAATTAACTATAAACATCTAGAGTTAACTATTAGGTGTTTCTTAGAGTGAATAGTAAATCAGGAATCGTGTACAATATGGTAATATACTTGAAAATAGGAATCAATTGCAACACGAAAATTTAGAAAGATATTGTCGATAACAATACAAGGTGTCAGAGCCCCCAAAGAACCTAAATTATATGATATTTGATTACTACAAACCGTGTGTTAATTTCCAACGACATTACTTGAAAACACAACTATGGTGGTACATGGCTTGGCAATTTATTGGCAAACTCATTTATGGCGGTAGATTGTTTGACAAGGTATAGAAAAACACAGTTCTGGCAGTAGATTGCTTAATAGACAGACACGGTTCTGGTGGTAGTTTACTTGGCCGTGTATAGACTAACACAGTTCTGGCAGTAAATTGATTGATTGTGTATTGACAAACACAGTTATGGCGGTAGATTGCTTGACAATGTATAGACAGACAGTTCTGGCGTAGACTGCTTGACAATATATAGACAGACACGGTTATGGCGGTGAATTGATTGATAATGCGTCGGTACCTGTAACCTTGCAAATATACATTTAATGGCATTGAATTGTAATGTCAATTCACCAGTTTTAAGTACGGTGTATGAAGCGAAGTTCGCTTCATAGTTACAACAGAAAAAAAGACAGTAAGTCCTTGTGCAACTTTGTCAAGCAAGTCGATTTTGCCTTCACTGGATATTCCTATCAGAAACAATTCGTCACCCGCATCGTGTGAAATCAGGTTGTAGAATACGTACCAATCAGTCATCAAGGTTCCCAGATGGTTGGTGAAACAATGTCAAATAAAATGACTTCTTTCAGTTGTCATGAATAGATATTAGCTGTCTCACTTCTTGTAAGTCGCACTCAAACGTTCTATAGTATATCCCATTTATAATATAATAGAATTCAAACGCAAATTCGTCGAAAATACATGATACAGCACACTCATTTTTAACTCTCTTCTGACACATTTAACCTTCCAGTTACCAAGCAGACGAATATTCTAAAATAATTTAAAAATTAATGTGACACTCATTAAAAATTTTCCATATCACTAGTTTCTTTCAAAATGATATCAAAATAAGAAAATAAACCTCAATTCCATTTAGTATTTCCGGACGGAAAAGGGGAACTACATCTCGTCTCAAACAGCTGTTTAGCTGTTACGTCATATGAAAAAATGTCCTACCCTTATTCTCTCGCTCTCTCTCTCTCTCTCTTTCTCTCTCTCCATCTTTCTCTATCAAATCCCGAACGGGAAAAGACCAGATATCCGGAAGGAGTCAGTGTCTTCTGCTGGCATGCCACATCCATCGCAATAAAAAAATGTGTCTGGAGGGGCGGATTCACTCACTGCGTTTCATCTTGTTTGCTTGAATTACGTTTTGAAGGAATATTTTAACGTTTGTTTAATTATCTTTTCATGGACTTTTCTTGAAGGGAAGGTGATTTTTTTTATTTTTGAGTATAGATTTTATATATCTTCTTTTTTAGATATTAGAGTATCTAATTACTTTCAAAATAATTTTGATAGCGAAGAATAAGACTTAACGCTACTGTATTGTAACGTTTCACCCTAGCGTGAACTACACACGTAGACACGAGTGAGTAACAAATATAAAAAAAAACACGGTTCCGACGGCCCCCTCTCGGTTTCAGATTTCTGTAACCGGCTTGCTCATTCAGAGAGGAGAATCGCAAGCAAACTGACTTTAAACAATATAATATTTATCACAAAAGTAAATACAAACGAAAAAACAAAAGCAATACAAAATTGAAGTGGTGACAAACAAAAACAGGTCTAAATGGTCTAATCCGAGGGACACTCGAACACACGTGAAAACTGGTCACATACCTGAATACGTTTTACTGGCAACGCGTACAAAAGTAAACTAACAATACTTGTTCATAGTTCATTTTTCCTTAAACTAAAGCATAAACATCAACAAGATTAGACTGGTTCGCCACAGTCATATACATTAAATGTGTTAAAAGAGCTCTTGAACGATACAGCTTTTAAAAATATTCTGTAAACCGATCGCCCATTGAATACATTTTATGTTTTTTTATAATGTCATGGTTTTAGAGGATTCAGGAAATAATACAAGCTATTAAATCCATAAATTGATCTATTTTTAGTAAGCCAAGTTTATCAACATGTAGATGGCGCCGTTACGCATTGATTAGGATCCCAGTGAGCGAGGGTACAGAATAAAACATACTGTAACCTGTACACAATATTATAATCTTTAACAAAACTAAAAATAAATATTTGTATACAAGGGAAAATAATGGGATCAAATGCATTGCCCGATGAGGGTCGTTCTTGAAAGAAAATGATTATTCGACTTCACTCGCGACTTTGTATAATTCAATTTCACTGTTAAACAGTACTCGAGGATCATATTCTATTACGATACATTTTAATTAATATTACCAACAAATGCCAACGATAAATATTAGCAGTACATTTGTTGTATAGTACGATATCTTGCGCGTTCGACTTGATATTTGTTCTTAAAAAAAAAGGTTTTGTGAACGAGGCGGAAGCAGATTGGTTGTTTGTATTTTATATTGTTTTTCATAGCTGCTACCACTCACTTTCAAGTAAAATTGCTCTCCTTGAGCGCACATAAACGTTTTAAATCATTTCAATTATCCTATAAATTTCATCAACATCCGTATTACATCTAGGAAGAGCATGTGTAGTATTCAGACTTCAAACCTGTTCATGCATGTGTAGTCGTCACCAGAAGTGCCACAAGTTTTAACCCATTTTGTGAACTAAAATTGGGGTAGACAAAATGTCATTTTATAATTATTACGTACTGAGCCGACTTACAATAAAGAGGACACCACCCTCATATTTAATTATTTTCATTAGAAAATTGAATAAAATACACGCCCGGCAATCCCAGCAATAACTTTTAATTTCCGATCGATCGATCGATCGCGTTTTGCTATAATCTGCAGTTTTATAATCTATTTATGTAATATTTTTGTATGACAAACAGGTACAAATTTAGTTTACGGACACTAAAAATAGACTCTCAGCGCCTTTTAAATTAAAACTAGAATTTAGGGAGGGATACCCCGGACCCGTAGCATTTATCTAATTTGGGTTGCCTTGCAATTGAAAATTATGGAGCCTGGAAGGTGACATAGTGGTGATAAAAATTATTTTGTTTATATGGAATATTTTTTTCTCAAAATAATTATTCTGTTCGCACGGAATAATTTTTCTCTCAATAATTATTCCGTTTGCACGGAATATTATTTTTTTTCTCAATAATTATTTTGTTCTAATGGCATATGTTTTTCTATCTAAATTATTCAGTTTAAACGGAATCTTTTTTTTTCTCTCAATAATTATTCTCTTCCAATGGCATATTTTTTTCTCTCAAAATTATTCAGTTCACACGGAATATTTTTTTCTCTCAATAATCACTCCGCTGGCAAAGAATATTTTTTCTCTCAAAATTATTCCGTTCGCACGGAATATCTTTTTCACCGCTATGTCAACTCCCGGGCTCAGTAGTAAAACCAAGTGAGATCTGAGGACTGTTTGTTCTATCGGATGTGGAAGCTGTATAATGACTCTAGCTTTCTGACGAGATGCATGCTATTAACCTTCTTACCCATTCTTGCAGTACAACAATGCATTGAGATACAAATTTGATACAAAACATATAATAAACTGAATGAATAAGCAAAACTGGAAAGATATTTGAAATGTCTCAAAATTCAGATCAATACGGTACAGCAAATATTACTTATAGGAAAACGTTTTTTTTTTTTCTTTTTTTTTTTTTTTTGGCAAAATTTCAATTTTCTAAAACAATGACATATGATATGCTTTAATGTATTTGTATTGAGCAACATTGCCCTATATTTAGCAAAATTATCGTAAATACGTATACCACAATCTAATATATAAAAACGAAACTAAGGATGATATATAATCTGTTTTGATTTGTTTATCAATACTTTCGTAGGCGATCGGAATGAAATAGTTTCATTCAAAGACACTAATATCAGGTATTTGTGATGGATAGCACAAGTATTTGTATTCATTTTTGCAAAGCTATATAATCAGGGATCGATTATTGCTTATTTATACATTTATACCTCTTTACAGTTATGTCTCAATATACTCGATTTTTTATTCTAACAACGTGAAATGAGAAGGCAGTTTAACATAGTGATTACCTTACGAACATGGAAAAATGAAAGCCGTGTAGGTAACGTTATTTTTACCAATGACAGAGGAAGACTCAACATAACTGACATTCACATTGCCAGAGGTAAATGCATACAAGGTAAGCTGGTTTTGTCTGTATCTTATATTTTATTTATATTTTGTTTTGCTTAATCAAAACGATAAAATGTGTCATCAATTCCTTTAACACTGAAAATACCCCATCATTTTCTTTTATCTCTAGCGTTATATATGATAACCGAAGAAGTTTATTTTCCAATAGAGCCGACATGACTCTTAACAAAATTTTTGATTGGAACAGATGGACAAATTGACTGGTATCAGAATATCACACAGGGCGAACGCCAATTCTTAGACGCGACTTAAAGATAGCTTAAAGGTTGTGATGCGGTAATTGATGCGTCTGTTTTGCCTAACGCAGGTATCCTGACAGATTGTTCGAAATTGTCATCGGAAGACAAAGCCCCGGGTTGACTAACTTTAAAAAAGAAATGAACGTATTTTATGTTTGCCAGAATTTTCGGGAATAAATTACGATTTTATTCTACATATGTTTGATTGTCAACAATATTCAAGCACGGCTTACAGGTCGCAGATAAAAAAGAATCATTGAGATCTTATAAACTGAAATATATATATATATATATATATATATATATATATATATATATAATATATAATATATATATATATATATATATATATATATATATATATGCATGCATAAATATGTAAATGCATTCAATCAATCGAATTTGAATTATAACGTTTGACTATTGACTGAAATAGAACAAAATCAAATTTACTTAAATATGCTTAAAGATGCCTTAAAGATGCTGAAATTATTCAGGCCACTACGGACCTATATATATCTCCTTAAATCTAACTTCAAGGCGACTTAAAGGCGTCTTTTAGACGTCTTTAATCCACCTCTATGTCACATTTAAGCCATAAAAATACTCAAAGTTGGCTTAAAGATGACTTAAAGATGACTTAAAGGTGACTTAAATACATACTTAAGCCACCTTTTGTTATCTTCACGCTACCTTTCAGTCAAACTTAAAGCTGGGTTTTCATCCTGTGTCTGAAAGTGCGATTTAAAAACGTCGTAGTTCGGACTTGAATTCGTTGTTTGAAACGCCTGTATCCGCAGTGGTGACACCAGCACATAAATTCAATTCCATTAAAACTAGAAAAACGTCAAATTACTGTTGAGTCTTGCAATACAATTCTATTTCAATATTTGATTCACTTAAGCTGTTACGGAATTTCATTAATGATATATTATTTTTCTCTTTACGTTTCTACCCTTGACATCTTTCCAAAACATGGCGGACACCTCCCAACTATTTCCCGATATCTTTTACAAAGTAATTTGAAAATCGCTTCGATGTATAAGTCCTTATTGTGTTGACATCATCTATTTAATTTCAAATGAATATCCATCTAAGTGATCGTTGAACGATACAAAGGAATTACTTCAATTAAATTCAGAATTCAATTCTGTGTATTTAAGAATAGCGGCGATTCCCCTGTCAGAAATAATGTTTCACCCCGATGCGTAAAGATTTATAATTTAGTATTTGAGATTTGTTTATACTGGAAGTGTCACACTTGAAATTGTCACGAAGGAAGGTATTTGATCGATACGGCGATTTTGTTAGGCAATATGAAGTTCCCCTCTCGGGAATATTGGACAGTGTTTGGAGAGCGGCTGTGAGCGGTGGTCAGTCGGGTCTTAAACTAACTGATGACATTTTCACAGAACCTTGCCGTTTCACCGAACTATTACGTTTCCATGTTATAGTTGCAACGGTGACTGCAGGATGCTAACAGGTGGATGCTGACTCCTTCCGGACACCTGGTCTCATCCCGGTTGGGATTTGCAGTTGTTCTTCATTTTGAGATTATTTGTATTTTTCATTTATCTTAATGGACTTGACGGTTTCGACTGTTCATATGAGCCTCTACATCTTTACATAGATATTCATATTCGTATAAAACGGTCTATTTATAATCATCTGACGAGCAAGAATTGTCTAAAGACAAAACAATTCGCCATTGACGATGCTATATGTCATATTATAAACAGTTCGATTTGAGAAGTAGGTCAAATGAAATAATGTAGGCCACGAGGGAATTGTTCATTCTGAAGAAACTTGTAATTAAGATTGGATGCGTAGAATACAAAACTTTTATAGAGCATCATCAATATCTAACGAACAAACGTAACTAAACGGTTCTACAAAAATAGACCGTTCATTGCATTCAGAATTACATAATATTCTTAACCAATGTTATTACGAATTTTATAAATAACACCCCGCTAGATACCTCAAAAGAACATAGCCCGTCGTCTTTAGTGCAACGATACAATACAATTCAGAATTATTTAACCGGCAGAAAAGGTTCCTACTAGCATTTTGAAGAAAACATGTAGAGGTGAATACAGTATTAATTTTAGAAAAGAGTAGATCAAAGAGGCTTTCGTGAGTATCAATATCTTACGAACGAACGTAACTATACGAGTCAAGAAAAGATACTGTTCATTGTATTCAGCGTTATATAATAATCATAGGCAATGTTATTACGAATTTAATATATAACACCCACTAGATACCTCAAAAGAACGTACGCCATCGTCTCTAGTGTAACTATACAATACAATTCAGAATTATTTAAACGGCAGACAGGGGTCCCACAATGGTGTACATGTAGTATTTTGAAGAAAACATTTAGAGGAGAATATAGTTTTAGTTTCTATAATACGATAATTGTCAGTATTCATTATAAATATTAGTAAACATCATGGTTAGAATCAAATAGAATAAGTAACATTAATTGTATAACGCAATCGGACACTGGATTTACCAAATATGGTTTCGACACAAATAGTATCGTTTTTAGGTGTGGGGACCGTTACCGGAAATTGGACCTAATACCGGAAGTTAGGGAAAGTTACATCCGTGCGTAAGATATTGATAGTTCTGTAATACTTAGTGGCATGTTCTTTTCTATTGTTTAAGACCAGTTAATCTATTAGGGTTAATGGAATAAGGATACAGTTTGTAAAAGGTCATTAGAGTATTATTGCTGGACCATGTCCTATTTAATACAGTTCAAAAGACATATAGAGCAGATTTAGGTGTCTATCAATGGGCACTTTCAAAGCATCACGGTAATTTGAAATTTTCACAATTATCACATTGGTCGTGAGTCCAAGGTCAAATTCAAATACAGTAAATATTAGATAAATCTTTGTCACAATTGGTACAGACGACTTAACATCCATCACTCTAATGTTAAATGAAAACATGGCAATAATTAGTAATAATCTAAGAAAAATCTTCTTTCATCTCTATCATTATTTGTGCCCTCCGAGGTTGTCTAGTGCAACGTAGCATGGATAATATATCGAAACAGTCGATAGCGGAAGCTTACACCTATATAACACCTAACCTCAGTTTTGATTGTTCAGGGATCCCTGCCTTCAATATTCCTTTCTAATACGTATTGCATACAGATAATTTTTTTTATGAATAATATAATTATAAGTCCTCGACTGTATTGGGTGTATACGATTATTATAAACATATCTCTAATCATATTTCTATTCATATTTCATGTTTTGATTTTGACAGTTGCATCATGAACAGAAATGTCACTGCAAACATCCCTAGTGACGGAGTAATTGGAGAAAAGATAGCTGTACCTCTATGGATGAGTCTCACTGGTCTTTTGATCTGTTCATTTACAGCCTCCTTAAACTTTGCCTTCCTGATTTTCATGATCAAAAATAAGAATTTACGACGAAGAACAGGAATTTATTTGATCGTGTGCCTATGCCTCAGTGACGCATTTGCTGGGACCGGTGGAGTCGTATTTTCTATAACTTACATTATTCCGGGTCTACCGAGTAACAGACCGTTCTGTACATTTCACATGCTGCTCTATATTACTGGAATAGTCCAGTCAATCGGACAGACATTTATTATTAGTCTCCACCGTTTCCTTGTTGCAAAAGGGGTACATTGGCATTGGTATCTCGGGAAAAAGCACGTGTTGATATCGATGTTTGTTGTTATCCAAGTTTCGTTCCTTTCAACAATAGGTTTGCAAGAAAAGAAGATACCTTACTGCGAATTAAGTATTCTTTACGGAAAACGATACCATTACTTTGCTCTCGTCGCCTTTATCTTCGCTATAACGTTCACTGTCTTGATATTTTCCCTGTACCTTATATCGCTGTGTTTAATTCGAAAACGATTTTGTAAGACAGATACAATTCACGTTAATATCGTTGCCACGTCGTCACGACAATGTTGGAACGACGATTTGGAAGGGACTCGACAGTCTGTAATGCAATCTAGCACGGGAGATCATCGACAGAAGAAAATGGTGAAAATGTACAAAACTGTTGGAATATTACTAGCCGTGTTCTTTGTTCTCACAGTCCCTATCGTAATAATTATGTTTTTAGAATTTTTGGGAATAGCTGTGGGGCGCCAAATACGACTTCCGGTCGCATTTCTACCGTTGATCAATTCCTTGCTAAATCCATTCATTTATACATTTAGATTTGAGGAGGTGAAAAGGGAAATTCGTGAAATGGCACTGTGTTAATTGAAATATCCATACATGTTTTTGTTTCATCATAAACAATCTGTCTGTTTGTTTTGTTGTCGCTTTTTTTCATTTTGCCACAAATTTCCGCTGACCAAACCATTGACAAAGGTGATGATATATACAAAACATATCATAAAACCGAATGAACATACTACTCTGGAAAGATATTATAAATGTTACATATGTCAATACGTTACTGCGGATTTCATTTCTAGTAAAACATTTCTTTTTCCAAAATCTAAATTTTCTAAAATATCAATCAGTTAGTATGAAATATAATCGAAAGTGAGATATATTATGTAAACTTCAATTAAATTACGTTATTAGGTAAATAATGTAGTATCTAAACATAAATAATCTAATGGCAATTAATTGATTTTTGATTATTACGTTTGTTGGCGACTTTACCAATGTTTAGCAAAAGTATTGGAAAAATGTATGCCACAATCCAATATAGTTCAAAACACGAATCTTAGTGTGATATGTAGTCTGTTTTGATTTATTTTATCATTACTTTCTTAGGCGATAACTATGAAATAAATTCATACAAAGACGTTAATCTCGGGTATTTTAGACGGATTGCAGAAGTCGGTCTATTCATTTTTACAAAGCTATATAATCATAAATCGTTTAATTTCTTATTTATACCTTTTTACAGTTATGTATCTTTATTCTAACAAAGTGAAATGAGGAAGGCGATTTAAAATTGTGATGACTTTATGAACATAAGGAGATGAAAGGCATATAGGGAAAGTTATTATTTATCAATGACAGACGAAGACTACATAGCTAAGATTTGCACTGGCAGAGGAAAATCAATACGAGGTAAGATGTTTTTGATTCTATAATATAGCTTATTTATCTCTAATTTTCCGGGATTCCTATCGTTTTCAGTATACGTGTTGTTTATTTTCTTATGAAAAATATATAATCGGCTGCTTTATTGAGCGTATACGGTTATTCTAATAATATTTCTAATCATATTTCTAATCATAATTTTTATCATATTTCTAATAATATTTCTAATCATATTTCAATTTTGATTTTTTATACTTGAACTATCAACAGGAACGTCACTCAAAACATGCCTAGTAACGGGGTAAACGGGAGGGATAGTTGTACCTAAATGGAAGAGCCTTACCAACGTTTTGAAATGAACATTTACAGCCTCCTTAAACTTCGCGTTCCTCATTTGCATGATCAGAAATAATAATTTACGACGGACTTCAGGAATTTATTTGGTGTTGTGTTTATGCCTGAGTGACACGTTTGTTGGGACCGTAGGAGTCGTCTTTTCCATAACTTCACATCATTCCGGATCTCCGAAGTAACAGGCCGTTCTGTACATTACATATGTTACTATTTATAACTGGAATGATTTTGTCAATCGGACAGACATTCATTTTTAGTCTCCATCGTTTTCTTGTTGCAAAAGAAGTGAATTGGCATTGGTATCTCGGGAAAAAGCGCGTGCTGCTATCAATGTTTAGTGTTGTTCCTTTCAACAATTGCTATTCAGGAAAAGAAAATAGCTTACTGCGAATTAAGTGTTCTTTATGGAAACCGACATAATTATTTTGCTCTCGTCGCCACTATCTTCCTGTTGACGTTCACGGCACTGATGTTTATTTTAAACCTTATTCCGCTGTGTTTCATTCGGAAACGATTTTGCAAAACAGATATACTTCAAGTAAACACAGTTGTCACGTCGTCACGTTTTCCCGACAGGTTTGGAATAATGAATCATAAGTTACTCAACAATCTGTATTCAATCCGGCATGGAAAATCATCGACAGAAAAAAGTGATAAAAATGTACAAAACTGTGGTAATCATATTGACCATTTTCTTTGTTCTAACAGTTCCTATATTTGTGATAATGTTTTTAGAACTTCTTGACGTTGCTATTGGACGGCAAATACGACTTCCGGTCATTTTTCTTTTTGTGATCAATTCCCTGCTCAGTCCATTTATACATTCATGTTCGAAGAGGTGGAAAACCAGAACTCAACCAGAACTACATTTTGGAACTATAAAGAATAGGATGTGGATATATCACAAGGTGTACACGGGTATCCAATGATAACATTTTTTTTAACCTATAGACCTTTGACGAATGGTTGACAGAGACTTGTTCAATATCAGTCGCGTCGTAAATGTACTAGTGTCTGGTACCCTAGGTGTAATCTTGTTCATTATCTTTTCGCAGAAAAAAAAAGGCTGCGCTGGTTTAACTATTGGGCATTTCGGTCGAATGTATTTTAAGATGTTATTCTACGTAAAACATCAATTAACATATATATAGGACAAAATACTCTAGACTTTCACTATAGATTGCATGCGTAAACCTACTACCGAGTTAGGATTTTTACATGACCATTTCACCGACCTCGGGCGGTTTCCTTGTAGCAATTGCGACGGTTGTGGCATGCTGACAGAGGACGCTGACTCCGTTAGGACACTTGCTACTATTATGTTTTGGATTCGTAATTGTCCTTCATGTTCAGACAATTTTTCTATCCGATTTGTCCTGTTCTAATGGACTTTTAGTTCCGATTATCCATTGTTATTTTTTCCCTTTTTATTCAAATTAAAATTTGGAAAATGAATAGAAATTTATTAAAAGTGACTTTGATGTGATTTATTATTTCAATGTTACAAAACATAATACAAAATTATTATTATTATTATTATTTTATGTCTTTCTTTCTTTTTTGCAAATTTACATCCATTCTACATTTGTGTTATGTTAAATATAATAGGAACTTTAGTGAAATGGACCTCAGTTACATTATCATTGTATGAAATAGGTTAATGAGATATTTGCCTGTCTAATTATCAGGTGAATTTTAAGGAATATTGCTATATTTATTTGTTTTTTGTTTTTTTTTTTTACTCAAAATTTTGTTTTCCTTTAACTCTCTAGATTTATATAAAAATACAAAAAATAAAGATACACAGGCATGAGAATTAGGGTTTCCATGTGACCCTTTATAAAAACCGACAGGGTATCGGCAATTCCCCTGTCAGAAATGAAGTTTCACTGCGAGGCGTCAGCATTGTAATGACAGTAACGAAATAAAACGTTGACCTTTGCTGGCCCTTACATTTATCTATGGCCAAAGTTCGTTCAATATATAAATGCGCTTAAAAATCTAGTTACTGATTTATCATATGAATTTGTTAATTCTGATACTTATTTAGTGATACGATATAGTCTTTATTATTTGTATTTTAAACAAGGAAAGTGAACAACGTTTCGATGTGTATTGTATTACAAAATATGTAAATAATACAGTTCAGCAAGTGCATCGAGGTCGGTCAGCAGAACTTGTGACGTCATATATAAAACCTAGCAGTGAATCGTGAATCCCCTGCAAGTTTTTAACGTCAGCGACCAATAAAATAACGCGAATCAAACAGAGTGCATTCGAATTTTAGATTCCTGTTTATTTTGTGAAAATGGCTTGAGAAACCCAGGTTGTTTGAACTCTTTGAATTGCAATTATTTAACTCGACCATACTATTTGTATATTAATACCACACTAAAACTTTACAAAAAAAATATAGAAGTATAACATTAGGTGTTTTCATTACCCAGAGTTACCACCCCTCGCAGCAGGTATCGATTGTGATGTAATTTGTTAAAAAAATGTTCAAAGAAAGTTATTAATGGTGACGTCATATGTGTGTGAAAACGACGTTGTTTTCTCACATAAAACCATGACGTCACAATCGATACCTGCTGACATTAGAAATAACTAACGAAAAGACAAAATTACGTGTTCTACTGGTTTATAGTTAAAACGTTGCGCAATGATTGATCCCTTATTTCTTGTGTAAGACTGGTTATTTTTTAATGTTTATTACTCGTCAACATCGAATCAAAGATCAGCTTGCTGTCAGATAAGCGAATGCAAATTAAATAATTTTGTGAGTTTCGTATAATAGTAGTATGTATATAATTTCTTTTCGATTCATTAATAATCGCATAATTGTAAATGTAAGTTTATCATCTAAATATTGTCACATTTCATAAATTTGTGTAATCGTTATAATTTTATATATTATCCGCTTACTATTATTAAATCAATAGAAATAAAATGTTGTGTCAAAAATAAGTATGATTTCACTTATCATCATTCCTAAGGAAGTTGTTGACGATCGATTATTAAACTGAGCGGTAGTATGCCGAGCCCGACATAACTTGAGTTGTGTTATGTTATTCATTTATTATTAGGTATACGGATTAGGCCTTCGTCAAAACATAAATTTGTAGTGAGAAATAGTTCCTGATTGCGCAGATTACTGTGTGTAGGGTTATAGATTGTATAATGCTTTGATACTGATGAATCTAGAAGGGATGCTCTTTTTCCATTTGCGATGGGTATTGATGCTAACATGTGACGCAGATTCCTTCTTGACACCTGGTCCTATTTAAACATTTTCATTTTAATACATTTTTTGTTGTATTCTAATGGATATCGGATATTTATTGGTCTTTCGTCGTTAATCGTCTATCATTTTTATTAGTACTTTTGACATTTTTAAAAAGCATTCACACGGGAAAGCCCAGACATATTAAAATAATTCCTATCTAATTGTTGATGAAAAAACAAAACAAATGATTGAGTATAACGCATATAATCAAACCGTCTGCTACACAGCAAAAAATGCAACACATGTTTTGCGTACGTTTAACAAACACATGTGTAAAATGTTTGTATTACGTATTAAAATAAATGCGCATGTTGAGGACCACATTTGAATTACGTCTGTTCCATTGCACATGCTAAACACTCGTTTAAAAACAGATATAAGACATAATTCACATAAAAAATGGTATCAGACAAGGCCAAATAATAAATCTAAACGTATAGTCAAAATCCGTCTACGAATAACCACTGCTATCTGAGCTTTAGAAGAATAGAGAAATTAAAAGGTGTTCTCAGGAAGATATATTGATTTAGTATATTATCAGCTGGTACCGAGATACAATGTACTAGGTTTATGTATACCCTTGTGGACTCAATAAACAAAATATTGAAACATTTAAAATCTCCAAATTTCAAACATATTACAAGCATCAAGTCTTTTGATTTTTCGACCCTTTAAACAACAATTCCTCATCAAAAACTAAAAAAACAGATTAAAATATATTATACAAAACTCTTTTTTATACAAAAATGGAAATCGCAGATATAAATATTTGGTGTTAGGTCATGAAGAACCTTATTTTGTCAAGAAACACTCTGATTCCAATAACAAGTACAATGAAGGCGATATTATCAAGATGCTGGGTTTCTAGTAGACAACATCTTCGTGGTTTTTTTTTTTTGGGGGGGGGGGGTTTCCAACAGATTGTCGGCATTCCAATGGGTACCAATTGTGCACCTCTCTTGGCTGACATATTATTGTATTCACATGAAGCTGAATTTATACAGCCTCTGCTCCAAAGAAAACAAACAGTTAGCATCTCGGTTCAATTTTACTTACAGTTCTGTCCATAAACAATTCAGAATTTCAGAATTACCTCGGCCAGATATATACTGTAGAGCTAGAGATAAATGAGAAGACAGAGAGCAACACATCTGTTTCTTACCTAGATTTTACTCCTGTAGATTGGAAAAGACGGTTATCTTCACACATCCCTCTATGACAAAGGAGAAGATTTCAATTTCCATATCACAAACTTCCTGTTTCTAAGTAGTAATAATCCATATTCTACTGCCTATGGCGTTTTCATTTCACAACTTATAAGTTATGTCAGGGCATGCTCTTCTTATGATTGTTTTATTCTGAGAGATAAACGACTAGCCAATAAATTACTTACACAAAGTTACGTTGTTGAACGCTTGGAGTCGTCGTTTAAGAAGTTTTATGGTCGATACGGTTATCTTGTTATAAAGTCCCCCTCTCAGAGATATTAAATAGTATTCTGGATCACGGCCACAGAGAGTGACTCACCAATCACTAATCATACTTTTCACGGAACTTGACCTCATCACCAAACCTGACCTTTTTACCGACTTTGACCCGTTCATCGAACCAAGAAGGTTTACATGGAACATTTGCGACGGGTGCGGCATGCCAGCAGAAGATGTTGACTCCTTCCGGACACCTGGTCTTATCCCGGTTGGGATTCGTAATTGTTCTTCATTTTGAGACCATTTGCTCATCTAATTCGTTGTGTTATAATGGACTTGAGTTTTTTTTTTATTATTAATCGGTACTTCTTCAATTTTACTTTCTAGTATATTTACTTGAATATAGACTCAGTATCTAACAATGGGAAATGTAAAGGTCCATGCAGTTCCAACAATCAGAACTCAATGGGTTTTCCCTTTGTCGCCTAATCAGACATCATTGGATATTCACGCAAAGTTCCCGGAATCAGTAAATAGTGGGCATCCCAGCCTAGTTTACGCAATTATACACACTGTGCTCGTTTTATAACACGTTATACATGTTTTGTTCCATTCGTTTGTAATGCCTGATCATCAACATACGTTTAGCATATGCTTATAATCAATGTAGACCTATTTGTCCGAGAGCTTAAAGCATTCTGCTTTAAACTACGATGCACCTCACCTTTTAACAAGTCAGGGATTAAACACTCTACGTTCGTAAATGGTTTTATGGTAATGCTTGCCATCTTATTCGCTAGGGCCGATATTTATTCGGCACATTATAACCAGGTGATTTTCTTCACCATTTATAACTGACCGCCTATATATATATATATATATATATATATATATATATATATATATATATATATATATATATATATATATATATATATATAGATAGATAGATAGATAGATAGATAGATAGATAGATACAACAGAATCAAACACACACGCTTCATACTTAGACATTTTACTTAATATAAACACAGACGGGAAATTAGCAACGAAGCTTTACGATAAACGCGACGATTTCGGCTTTCCCATCGTAAATTTTCCACATTTAAGTCGTAATATCCCTCAATCACCCGCATATGGAGTTTATATTTCACAAATGATCCGATATGCCAGGGCGTAATTATTGACACAGGGATATCGAAAACCGCGTTTAATGTCAACGTTCTGCAAGTTTTACGGTCGGTATAATAGTCTTGTTTGCGACTACTCTGTTTCACTAAGTGAAATGTTGAGTTGCCTTTTCGTTGGCGGTTGTTGAGACAATTGTGACGAGGATACACTCCTCACGTGTTTCATTGGACTTGACTGTGGACTCACGGCGGGTGTGACCGGTCGAGAGGGGATGCTTACTCCTCCATGGCACCTGATCCCACCTCTTGGTTTCCAGTGATCCGTGTTTGTCCATTTACAGTTTGTGCTGTAAGCGTCTCTATTTTGTACGTCATCCCACATCTGTTGTACATATATGTCCTATGTTAACCTTTCTTCACTTTATGAACACCCTGCCGGTTAATATCCAGGTATCTGTTACTTTTATAGTGGATAATTACATTGTATATTGAATCTCAACAAAACTGATTTCAAAACAATGAACCCATGACCGGACACCGACAGAGAAAATTAGAAAACTATAATCGTGTTCAAATGTACTTTCAAATGAAAACATGACCTTGTGTCTCTATCAGTGTCAGCTACTTACTTATCATGTGATGTTTTAACTCGAACAGACATCTAATAACCTGTTATTTGATCACTTTTTATTGTCTGTTTCTGATGTTTGGCTATAATTTAACGAATGTTTAATTACACGATATTGAATTGCTAAGTGATGGTAAATGAAATCTACGACGAAAACATATATTCATATGTGAACGAAACATGAACCTGAAAAACAGATTTATACTTATATCATACGGCATGAAAATTACGTACCTTCAGTAGTCAACACTCAAATTTACATTACAACAAATGGATTGAAAACTGCTATCGAACAGGAAACTAAAACAATTAATTTGTTCGTATAAAAAACCATGCTGCAATTTCTAATAGACAATATATTTGTAATGTTCCGAGACGAGGTCTTTCAGCAAACCTTTATTGGTCGGCCTGTTCCTTTATTCATACGGAGCAGACTTCATTCAGAAACTGCTCAATAAACAGAAGGAAAGGCTATTGGTGTCCTTGGAATTTGACATTTAGATATATCGACGAAGTTTTATCAATAATTTTTGTTTTAATAATCATTAATTCCATTCATATGTCAATGCCATATATCCCAGCGAACTACAAATTTAAGTTACAACATAATCAAGCACACACGCTTCATACTTTCACATTTTACTTACTATAGACACAGACCGGAAATTTGGCAACTAAGCTATACGACAAACGCGTTCAAGTTGTAGTATCCCACAGTCACACGCATATGGATATTATATTTCGATGATCCGATATGCCAGGGCGTGTTTAACATATGAATATTTTGTATACAAAGGTAAACTACTCACTGACAAATTATTGATAGAGGATATCAAAAACAGCGTTAGAAGTCAACGTTTCGCAAATTTTACGGTCTGTATAATAGTCTTGTTTGCGATTACTCTGTTTCACTCAGTGCAATGTTGAGTTGTTTTTTCGTCAACGGTTGATGAGGCATCTATATCAATTGTGACGTGGATTCGGTCCTCAAATATTCCATTTGAACGGTCGACAGGGGATGCTTACCATGACACCTGATCCCACCTCGTGTTTCCTGAGATCATTGTTTGTTCATTTTTACATTTACACTGGACGTCCTAAGAATTGTTCTTTAGTATAAATTTTGTTTTAGTTGGTGAATGATGATAATGGCAAAATTTATACTGACCGTAAACATGCAAAATGTTTACCTTGAATGTGTTTCATCATATCTCTGTGGCAACATTTCATCAGAAAGTAATTTGACCATACACATATCAAGACACGCCGAACCTTAAATTGGATGGAAGGATCTACTTTACAGCCATCATTACAAATTCTACAGAATTGTTTTGTCCTTGTTATTTTTAAAATAAATCAAAAACAAAGTTTTGGAATAACCCTAGCGTTTGTACCTTCAAATAACAGATGACATTTAACAAAATAATATATGTCAGTGGAAGAGATAAATCGGGGAAATCCCAAAAGTATTATCATATTTTTTTTTTCAAAATCAAAAATTGTTCAATGGTGTAATTACAGTTTTAATCTGGTCTACCGATGTGGGTATTACTGCCTAGGCCTACACAGAAAATGTATACGAACGACTTACAAATTATTCCTTTGAGGAATTTGTAAACTTTTCATTAATTGGTTTGAAATATAAATTGAAAACTAAGCTACACAGTATACATATAGTATATGGGCTACCCTGTCATTGGACGAGGGTTCTGCGACCTGACTGCTCACTTTACCGCGTTCACCAGAACTTGTGACGCTATGTAAACAAAACAATATAAAATATCAGATACTAATATAGAAATATCCAGGGTGTTTGAGATACATTTACAAAAATGGCGAATTTTGGACAAAAACGGACCTCTGAAAATCCAAAATTGGGTTAAGATGCCATGTGGGCGTAACCAACCGTTTTTGACCGGTCACACCCGACTAGTTGGAAGATAAAATTGTATATGAAACAAATATACATTTAACACGGTGGGTTACTCCATCACTGGATATTTTAAATCTCCTCTGCACTATTAGGGCACCTTGCTGTCGGAGGTGGCCTCCATGGCCTAATGAGTAGAGCATCGCACTTTAAACCATGGAATTCCTCTGGAGCTCCAGCTGGAATCTAAGTTGATTTTTGTGATAACATTTGTCACTTTAGACTCTTCCCAGATATATTGAAACAGGATTTTCTCTTCCACCAGTTATACTGAACCGTACCATATAGCTGAAGAATCGTTGTGCGTGGCGCAAAACACCATTCAAACAAACAATCATAAAGCATGAAATTTCAATAAAGCACAGACATTATGATTACACAGTTACGTGTGCGCAGACAAGAGTAATGGAGCATTATTAAGAAGTGTTGTCGACAGATTTTGTCATTATTGCTAGACTATTTGAAAAGGTATAAAAGAAACGGCAGATGGATGGCGTCAGATCACCTTTAGAAAACGATTAAACGGATCATTCTGTCTGAAAAAAGAAAACATATTTCAAATTGCAAAGACATTAATTATATGATATTTGAATACTGCAAACTTAGTTTTGATGTCCAAATTTACATACGTCTATGGTGGTGACTTGATTGACAGTGTAGAGGCACTTTTAACAATGTAAATATATATTTAATGACATGAAATTGTAATGTTAGCACATCAATTTCAATGAGGGTGAATTAATCGTCAATAAAACCGATTCTAGTCAATAAAATTTTGTTTAACTTCCATGCACTGTACCGAATTGGTTTGAAAATCGTATTGTTTTTCCACTCATCAAACGATTTCAAACCGCTTGAGGTGTTCTCAGTGGTAAAAAAAATGACAAAGGATGGCGCCAGTGATTCATTCAGCATTAATGAAGTAAATCAACAATTTTCTGTGACATACATTAATTCATTAATAATGTTTTGAAAAAAGTAGATATTCTTCAGATACAGCTAAACTATACAAAATATGCATTATATATATGAACATTCCATATACAGATGTAAACTATTCACTGACAAATTATTGACACAGAATATCGAAAACCGCATTTGATGTCAACGAACTGTACATTTTACGGTCGGTATGATAGTTTTGTTTGCGATTGCTCTGTTTCACTAATGCTGAGTTGCCTTTTCGATCACGGTTGCTGAGACGTCTGTGCCGTTTGAGGTGAGGATTCACTCCTCACTCATTTCATTTGGATTTGGACTATGGGCGGATGTAACCGGTCAACAGATGATGCTTACTCCTCCATGGCACCTGATCCCACCTCTTGATTTCAAGAGATCCATTGATTAATATTTTGGTGTCTGAGACAACACGTTGTTTATTTGCATAAGTAAAGCACACATATTATGTCAATATATGCCAGTGCATACACGTATGTGCATTTGGCACCATTCATTTATTCATATGTTTACCACGGTCAAATATTGACTTGATATGTAAAATGATAAACTTATCGCATATATGTTTATATATATATATATATATATATATATATATATATATATATATATATATATATATATATATATATATATATATATATATATATATATATATATGTATATATATATATATGTGTGTGTGTGTGTGTGTGTGTGCGTGTGTGTGTATGTCTGTGTGTGTGTGTGTGTGTGTGTGTGTGTGTGTATGTGTGTGTGTGTGTGTGTATTTATTATGTCATATATTTATTTTTGAACAACGTTTAAGAAATAATTTCCAAAGCGTTCGGTCTTGATCTTTCTTGGAGATTGAGAACATAAGCGTTGTATCTGAATAAGAAAAGAACATGTTTAGTGTTGCAAAATTACCTCTCTCACTTTAGAGTATCCATACCTACAACCAGTTACCAAGTTCTAATTTGTTATTTCATTTTTTTTCATTTAAAAAAAAAGCATCAGTTAGATGATTTTACTTGCACAAATAGGCAAATGCAATTAGAAATGATTTTTTCTATATATATTTTATTTTTGTTTTCCAAAATTGTAGTTTTGTTTAAAATATAAAGTAAAAAATTATAATATTTATTCACTTTTGACAAGCGGTTGTATATAACTCCTGACTCCACAGAAGCTTTTCAAAATTAAACAGGAAAGAAAGTAGACGATATATATCCTCGATACGTTATTTGTTTTGCAGTCGGGCAGTTTCGTTTTTTTTTACGTAATCCGTTTTGAGTCCGGATTTTTTTAGCGCCTCTTTAACTTTACACACAGCGATGTCTGTTATATGCATTTTCGTTGATGAGGAAATTAATGTAGATGTTCAAACACAGCCTGTGTTTTAAGACACAAATGTGTAAGATGCTATGAGACAGGCGACATTATTTCAAGTTCAATGTCTGAAGACAAGTCTAGAAAAAAAAATCACGTGTTATTTTATACCAGTCATTGACCTTATACATTTGTGCTGCATGCGATAACTGATCTAGGAAACGTCCAGCCTTAGTTGCACTATTTTAAATTGGAGCTCAACTGATGATAGTTTGATTGACAGAAACGACGGTCTTGAGCATAATAACTTCGGCATTCTCTTTATAATACTTACAGTATAAAAACGCATATCTTGCAATCACTTAGCATGTTTTAAATTTTAAAGGGGTAGGACTTTTAAAATGCTTATGATTAAAAACACAAATGGTAAACAAATCTTAATTTCGTTAGATCCGTTATAGGTATGGCTCGATTTAGAGAAAACTTGACCAGGGGTCACATTAACGATGTAACGTAAAATAAATATTGGTTGTAATGAAGATAAAATAAAAACCTTACAGGTTTTTTTGATATAATTGTCCATGAACTGTTTTGTAAAATTTAGAAGTATAGATTTCATAAATATATCACAGGTATAAAGCGGCACACTTGTATATGATACAGAATTACAGGTATCAAGGTGTTAGATACGATAGAAAACAATATATACATGTAGATATATGATGGATACAGGATAAGAATGTCGGGAGAAACTCAGGTACACCGCGAGCATTGGGAAAGTAAGCACTCCCTGTCTAACCCATCGTATGCTTGAAGTAATCAATGAAGACACTTTAAGTCCATTAAAAGAATACAAATCAGATATACCAATGGTCAACATGAAAACAATTGCGAATCCCAGTCGCAAATGTTCCATAAATACCTCTCTAGTTTAGGAACATTGCACGCCCGGCGACAACGTCAAGTGTCGATATACAGATCAATCACGATGATGAAGAAAATATAACATGTTTTTTTTTTTAAATTTTACGTCCCTGGTAAAAACGAATTGTTGAACTACACAAAACGTATAACAAATTGTAGTCAACGTTATGATAAATTATGCAAATAAAATGTACAACATATGTCTGTATACTTACGTCTGGCAAACGTATTTACACGCGTTCTGCATGTAAATATTATGGGCAGTAATGATGCTAAGACATTCGTGCTCACACGCATGCTCTGTTGCATCAGCTCCGAGAGTCTCGTATAGCTGATGTTGGATACCATTGATCACGCTATGATGTAAAACGTCGCCACCTGGAAACCAAAATAACAGCTTACTATATATTGATATCGTATTGGTATCGTCTAATGAATGACAGTGTGGCTACCCTAAGTTCTTTTCTCGTATACGTACTTAGCGTGTGCGTATTTACTTTATAAATGTTGCTGATCAACAATCGTGAAATGCATTTTCAAATAGTTTTATAGAATTAGGTGCCGTATACATAAAACAAACCAAAAAAAAAAAAAAAAATATAGAAAAATGTTAAATGAACAACTAACCGTAAAATATACGTTTCTTTGGTGCGCAGAGTACAGCTGGTAAAATAATCAGAAGAACTAGTGCAAGCTTCATGTCGTCGGGTATTGTATTGGCTTTTACGAAGTCTGTAAAATAAATATAAAACAGTACATAAAAATCCAATAGGTTTTCGATAATTTAACATTTTACTTACTTATATTAGAAAATGTACAAATATCGTAAGCAGCATTATTTGGCAAAAGGCTAGGGCTTTCATAAATCACATTACCGCTGGCAGATATGATCTGTAGTTGTATAAAGCGTGTCTTACTTATATTAATGTTCAATATGCACAATGCGCATGACAACAGACCCATTACGTAATAATCCGTGATTATACCTATATATAAGACACGATGCAGATACAAAGGATAGAGGCATAAAACCTATGGAGACCATCAAAAGAGGTTATCTTGCTATACAATCTCAGTGCATGTTCTAATTTTCGTCTAACACATTTAAACATGAGGGGAAATGTGACAACCATTCACGGGTTGAATGAATACTGGATGGCATTTTGAAAAAAAAAAACTAGGAGTAAATAGGAGACTCGCAAAATTATTTTCTGTTTGCTGTTACTGTGACTGTTGTTGAGTGTTTGAGTTATATTCTGTCTATGATAACGACCCAAAAACTGCGTCAATAATTCAAAGCTGACTTAAACAGTTTTCGGACTAACAAAATCTAAATCATAATATAGTTCACCCCCGTTATAAGACACCTTTCGTTTTATTTTATTTTTGTTTTGGTATATCGGGTTTGACATTATATCGAGGTTTACTCATTACGTCATTGAAATCATTATAATTCGCGTACATATAAATACATGCATATGGTTTACATTTCATTGATCTATGAATATCTTAAATACATACAAATATTTCTAAAATACATCACATTAATATTCAAGGATACTAAAATCTATGTTCGGATGTTCGGAACACGGTGCACACTGAAACATATTGATATTCTAATTTCTATAACAAAATGTAGGCTACACTAGTTATAGCCCGGTAGTCCGAAGGCCCGTTACTCCGAAGGCCCGTTACTAGGAAAAAGTGCACATAATGGTTATTTCGGGAGAGTGACTAAGCTCTTATGGTGCCGCGTTAGGGCCATGTGCAACATGTAAAATATTTTTTTTTGTAAAATAAAACTTCGCCGAACCTTGCACCAGGCCTATTAACGGGATTCAATGTACTATTTCCGTGTCGATGGGTCTACAACAAAATTTCAAGGATGTTTCAATATGTAACCTTCATTTTTCTTTGTTAAAAATTGAGATGATTCCTGCACCAACACGTATCAGTAGTGCACTAGAAACGAAGCGTTGAATGGAAGTCTTCAATCCACATGTTGGATTGAATTTTTCCTTTTTTAGGGGGGGGGGGGTGTCCGAAGTCATAATAAAACATAGCGTCAATGACAACCAATTTCCTTACGACCTTCGATTTTGCCCTTTACAGCCTAATATTTGCGACACAGTATTACTACAAATTGTATGTTTATTGAATATCAATAATTCGAATTATTAATCTATGTAATTCGATTTTTACATCAATAAATGCATTGGAATTAATGATATCAATGAAGGACAATGTTGCTACCACTGATTCGAGTTTTCAATATCAGTAAACCGAATTATTAATGTAAAAAATTCCAACTTATTTAGATCCCATTTATATAATATTTTTTATACCAAATATTATAATAAAACGGGCCTTTAGAGTAAACGGCCTTCGGGCAAGTTGGCTGCCCCCGGCTACATTGAAGCATCCGAGCGTGCGTGCGTGTTTATATTTGTTCGTTTTCATGATATTTTAATCGTTTTGTCCTGATAAAGGGACAGGTAGTCAAGACAAAAAAATGGCTCTTATTTTGTCCGTGTCTTTAGTCATTTTAGTGCTTTATATATTCGTTTTTGACTTGAATCTATTCTTTAGGTCAGACGCCCTAGGATATATAGTGTTGTTGGTTTTAGTGCTTTGTATATATTGACTTTTATGTGCAGGTGACCCTTATACACAGATTCAATTTAGTTGAAGTATGCAGTCAAGGGACTTTTCAAAACTGGCCTTGATAGACAGGTGATCCTTCTATAGAGGTGGCCGCTATAGCAGGTTTTACTGTATATACAGATATGTACAAAACTTTAAATAATAAACAAACACCGGTATTGAAGGCGGGTTTAGGTGTCAAGAGGAAGTTAACATATCGTGCATAAATGTGACGAATTCGAATCTCTCAGTAATCTGTTGGGGTATGTACGAAAACTGTACGGAAAACATGGGCTAGTATATCGGGGCATTATAGAGGCATAGACACAGCATGACACCATTGAAGTCGAAAATATATACATTTTATAGATTTCAGTTTGAACGCTCGCGTACATATCACGTTTATTCTAATGTGTGTTCTTTTTTGCGTTTGCTTGTAACAAAACACTCTTAATGTATAAATACATGGGAGTGTATTTGTACTGACTTACTGACAGTAGATGCCTAGAATTAAAGATAATGACGTTGAGAAAACAGCATGTGCATAACACCACGTGGACAGTAAATCCTGCCGACCGTTTTTGTTTCGAACAAGCAAAATCTAATTGTGCACTTAGTGCATATTCAAATTCATGCAATTGTATTTCCCTGAAATTGTTTACCATTCGCTATATAAAGTATGTCATAAAGTATGTCATGGGAAGATCACAGCAGATGTTTATTGCTTAAACTATTATTATAACAGAGTACAAGGTCTTACCTCATTATTCACAGAGACAGAGGCATATTTAGACTTTATCATAAAGGTTGTATCTGTTTATTAATCCATTCCTTGCTGTTGACAAAGCATCTAACAACTTCACATTTGTCTGCAGGCGATACTACTTCAGCATCCTACATGAAATATTATATAATCATCAATCCGTTCTCACATCGGTTGGATTACCCACAAGTGACACGAAGCTTGAATTGCCATATATTTATTAAATTCCGAAGATGCACAAATATCCCTATAAACACCGATTCATTGTGGGATCATCTAAGTGTTCCATCAAGCCTTTATCTATTTTGCTTATCAAACGTCTTACACATATTAAACAAGGTCTTCAAAAGAACTATACAACAGCCTATTCAAGAAGCGGAGTCAATCAGATGTGGATCCCAAAGAATTCAAAAGAAATGTCCAAACTTCAAACATATTACAAGCATAAGTCTTTTTGATTTTTCGTTTCTTTACATAACAGTTCTTAATCAAAATCTCAAAAACAGATTAAAATCTATTAAACAAAACTCTTATATATATATAAAACTGTAAATTGCAGATATGAATATTTAGTGTTATGTCGTGATGAACCTTATTATGTCAAGGGGCACTCTAATTCAAATAACAAGTACACTGAAAATGATATTATCAAGAAGCTGGGGTTTCTAGTAGAAAAGCTATGTGTGGTTTTGCGGGAAAAGTTTTCCAGCATATTGTCGGCATAAACGAAATTTATACAGTCTCTGTTCTCCAAAGGAAACAAACAGTTAGCATCTCGGTTCAATTGTACTTACAGGTCTGAACATAAATAATCCAGAATTTCAGAATTACCTCGGCCAGATTTATTCTGTTGAGCTAGAGATAAATGAGACGACAGAGAGCAAAACATCTGCTCCTTACCTAGATTTACTCCTTTTGATTTGAAAGGATAGTGAACTTCACACATCCCTTTATAACAAACACGACGATTTCAATCTCCATATCACGGACTTCCCGTTTCTAAGTAGTAACATTCCATCCTCTCCTATTTCATTTCACAACTTATATGTTATGCCAGGGCATGCTCTTCTTATGAATGTTTTATTGTGATAGCTAAACGACTAGCCAATAAACTACTTACACAAGGTTACGTTGTTGAACCCTTGGAGTCGTCGTGTACGACGTTTTATGATCGATACGGGGATCCTGTTAAACATTATGAAGTCCCCCACTCAGAAATATTTGATAGTTTCCTGTAGGACGTCCACAGACTGTTACTATATTGTACCAATGGTGCTTTTCACCGAACTTGACTTTATCAACAAACTTGACTTTTTCACCGAATTTGACAAGAAAGGTCTCCATGGAACGTTTGCGACGGGTGTGGCATGCCAACAATTTTATTGTTTATAGCAAATTCCACATGTATCGTGTAACTATAGCACAATGATCAGTGAGATCTATACGACCATTCATAATACGGAAACAAACGATTACTGTTAGGAATATAAAATATAGAGATATTATTTTCAAAAAACATTTAACATAATCAAACTAGAATATAAAGTAAAGATGTCCAGATATAACACTATTGCAAACTCGGAATTATCATAATATTAACATGGTGATCTCTGTAGTTAGCGTAGATCAATCGCTGCATTTGTAACATGTTATCTTCAGGAAAAAATATTACTTTGGATGTCATTTCTGAAACACAGACATACCATTTAGTCAGTATCTCGTCATTATGTAGTAAAAATGAATTACATAAATACTCTCGTTGTAAAACATGTATGAAATAGTCATAACGCAAAGCATCCTTAAGACGCAGTATGTTATAACCAAACTTAAATCAAAACAAAAAGGAACGATGAACAAACAAATCTCAAAATCACGGTATCTCCCCTTTCCCCAGTTTCACTGCATACAAGTTCACCTTAAAACAAATAAACTGAACAATAGCGACATCAGTATATATGCATTTCAATTTCCAAAAGGAAGTAGATATTAACATGGTAAAGGCAATGTCCTTGTAGATGTCATAGCTAAAATATCAATTTAGAAATGTGTCTTAATTTTTCATAATTAAAGTCAAACCTGTTTTGAGAATGAATAGATCATTATATACCATGCACGTTTCTAAACTTCCTTATTGTAATTGAATTAAGGCACATTTATTTGTTTAGACTTTGATACAAGATGGAGGTTTTTCGGTTTTTCGTGTTTTGGAGTCAAGTTATATTAACAACTTCATTGTAAGTAAGTAGGTACTTTAAATTATGATAGATGCAGGGATATCTAAAATGTTCATACCTGTAAAATATGAAATTGTTTACGCAATTGTTTATGTTAGGTCAATGTTATTCCAATTCATTTTATTTTCTTGTCAGCTTGTGTAAGTCTGTTCATAAGGGTCATAATTACATTCGTTGTCAGTATATGCTAGTCTGTTTATGAAATATATTTATATCCCTTACGAAACAGATAAAACAGTTACTGCTAGGGGTCAAAGGTGAATCGCTCCTGTTATACTCCGGTTTGCCCTGTATACTTATAAGAAATGTACTTCCTAGTCAGAGGACATACACTCTCCTGTGACTCCAACAAGAAATCAAAGTATCTACATTGAGGAAGAGGAAATCTATACCATGAACACCAACTACCAACTGGATGAGGTGTATGCTAGGGAATGTCCAGTAAGACGACAACACACGTCACATTAAGGTAGATCATTTCTATCATACACCACATGTAAATCGAGGTCAGTAGCAGAAACTTTAACAACAGAAATATAGATATATTGAACTAGTATTGTAATCAAATGGATGTCAAGGTTTATCATATCAAAACAATATCAAGATTTATAAAATGAACAAAGGCAAAAATATCACGTGACGTACTGTCGAACGAAATTAATAATCCCAATATACAATATTATAATTTCCCCAGTAAACGACAATGATTACCGTCAAAAGATAAGTCTACGGAAAGACAGCTCACACGCGATATTACATAGACACATTGAGACGTAGAGTTTCTCTGACTTCTACAATACAGTCATTAGTTTATTCATACTTTTTCTTCCGTAGGTCTACGAGATTTTTATTTTCAAAAATTGTAAGAAAAATTGCCAAACATTGGTAAGTTCTGTAGAAAGGAAACTCCCCACCCTCGTGGTAAAATCTTAAAGTCTAATCCTCAGGCGATATACTTAGTGTTGCTAGAATCCTGCATTGGTGTGCTGGGTGGATAGGGAATTACCCACCCTCGATGTAAGAATTTGAAAGTGCAATTCTCAGGAGACCCTCGAATTGCACTAGGTGAATCTAACCACTCGGGTGGAGAACTGCTTATGTACAAACGGTGCACTGAAAGTACATACGGTTAAAGGAAACACAAGTTGAGTTATACAATCAGCTAATATCTATGAAGTCATACATAGGAACTATCGTTTTGGCAATGACCTCAGCAATACGGAATTTTTCCACAATACCTTCAAAACATTTCAAATTAAATTAACTTCACATGGACAACAAACCAAATTTGTATGTTGGAAGTTGATAAATTTTATTTTACAACACAAACAATTCTACATACATCGGGAGATAACAATCCACGATGCAATATACGTGAGAAAAATGAAATATTGTTGACAACTGTGTCTTTGTTTATACTTTCCAAAATGAAAAAAAATGCTAATATTTTTTTTTCACAAATCAAGGATTTACAAACGCATGTTCATGTTATGAGATTATCTTTTAGGGTACAAGATGAAAAGCAAAATTAAAATATTTGTTCATCAGCAAAATTCTTAGAGACATACATTATACATTAGATTAAATTGTAATACACATTTCCATGTATACTAGAAATATAACATGCCATATAATTGAACGGAAAAGTATACTTGTACAACAATTATGATTCCTTTATTCTGAAGAGCTATGTATAGCAAAACTTTTACAAAACGGAAATACTCTTAACTATCACTTAAGCAATGGCACGATAAATAATCTTCAATGAGATATATGAAAACATTTATTGAATGAAATTATGTAATCCGAGAAGTATGGTTCTCTATTGATTATATGTTTAACCAGAGACGTCATTGTTGTGGAAACAATGCATCGGTATGCACTTCCGTGTTCTCTTTTACACTGGAACGTAAACTAATAAAACACAACCCAGTAAATATAGTTTTTGTCTGCAGTATCTTTGATATTGGTCTGAATAATCTTCTTCATATATTCCTCTGGTGTTTATATACTGCAAATGAAAGGCGGCTTTGGCATTTGAGGTCGATAGAGTGCATATTTCGTGCCGTATTTTGAATTGCTTTCGTTATCACTTTAGACGGTTCTTACTAAGATCTCATAATATTCACAAGTATTCGAATGTAAACAGTATGGCGGGACCCATCGATAAAAATAGATAGACAAAAAAGCGTCTATCGCAACCAGCGATTTATCGTGTTTTTCGAATCTGCATTTCAATTATCTTGAAATATTTTTTTTATCAAACATATAATGTAGCCCCACGAGAAGTAGCAAATAAACAACAGATTCAAGTTTTACAGCCAGTAATATATCCATTCGATAGTGCCTGCTACTGAGTATCGTTATCCCTACTTACCTTGTTACGTTAGGCCTTGTATATATCGCTGCCAGTAGGTCTAATACCACCAATAATAACAATTTGCCTAGATCAGACTTGTCGAAATACGATATCCCGATCACTTTACCACTGTACTACTTATAGTCTATCATAACAGCGCCCAATCTGGCCCTGTTGTTCAGTGGAAATTTGGGAAGGAAAACATATTTGTGCATAAATTCTGAAAATATCCACTTGTGCAAACTGAATACTGCTTATTCTTATTTCATTACTGCTTAGGGGTACCCATATTAATGAAATTGATCATGTTTTTGTCTTAACGTTCTAGAAAGACACATCAGTAACCACTGGTAATGATAGTTGACTCTAGTCTGTTGTTGTTTTATTTTCGCTTAACGTCCCACTCAAGAATATTTTACTAATATGGAGACGCCACCAAATGTTGATGAAAGTGCTTAATCAGTTTTTGGCCTATGCTCGGCAATTCCGGTGATCGTTCTTTAACGTGCTGACACATACTATGACACGGTACCTTGATTTTTACTGTCTCATTCGAAGAAAAGGAATCCGACTTGTCGCCAGCTGTACTCGAACTCACGACCAAGAGTCGAGCTGACTGAGTCAGGCTGACTCAAGTTGATTCTGTTAAGTCATACAGATGCTTTTACTACTGATGATAATAGTAACAATCAGATGCAAATACTTTTAAAACGTTGAAAAAATAATCAATGTTGAGTCTGAATATACCTTGTATTGCCGAAAGTCAAAATCAAAATCAAAGCACAGCTTATGACTATCAATATATTTATAGTAGAAATTCTGATAGCTTAAGGTAAAGCACTGACAAAAAATATGAGATGCTTCGGGATCGAATCCCGATCAAGATGTAATATTATTATATATGTTGATATTAATAAGATGTTAAGATGATCAGATTTTTTCAGTCTGTGTTTGGCATCTGGTTGCAGTGACCTTTTAATTGATCACTCATGTCAATATTGGCTATTTTGTTGCAACACATTCTTATTAGTAACTATATATACCCATGTCAAAGTGTTTTAGCAACGGTTAAGACTTACAAGATATGTTCAAGTAGCAGTTATTTAGCAGTTTCTTTTATGCAAATTACCAAACACCACTATATACAGACAATGACAGTTCATAGCATTTTTCAAAACTTTACCAGTTTTTAAACAGTTTATTACTACTTATTGTAATTATTTAAATTAACTGATTAATTGAGAAAAAAATAAATCTGCCAATAATTTTCATTATTTATGCAAATAACTGCTGAATTAACTGCTTAGCTTGTACCTTGTCAGGAATGTTTCATGAATATTCAAGGTCTATTTATAGACAACTTTGCTTACAGATGCTAATTAAACTATTTAAATGTATATCCAATGCAAATATTATGCGTTTTTAATTTTTTAACCAAATTTGATTTTTGGGTATTAGCGCGAGTCAAACTTTAGCTATGAAATAGTCCACAAATGTCTTATATCAGAATGAAATAGACAACTAAACGTTGAAATGTTTATTCTCCACATGCTTCTCAGTTACAATTCAAATAGTTGACATGCTTATGTACATCAATCATCAAAATGTTAAAACATCTAGTAATTACACTATGATATATGATTATAAATACGAGGGATGTATACATTATGAACAATACTAAACAAACACAATCTAAAGGAAAACTCCTGTCAAAACCTTGGATAAGATTGAACCACCAAAGGTGCTCCAAATGAATTATACAGACAGGCAATGTTTACATGTCTATACGTACATGTATAAAATGATGACATGTCTTCGCCATTTGATAATCCTCTAATTCTGGGTCAAATACGTGACAGGTATGTGACCCCTATAAGAGGTTTTGTTAGATCCTCTATAAAATAAATAACAAAAAAGTGGCTTACAAACAAGATGTAGAATAATTTTAGAATATAATCCAGTCCTCAGTAAGAAAAAACTTACATCCTAAGTATTCTATATACACATACACACAAAATATCTCCAACCTAATATACTAATATTTACACAAGCCTTCAATTAATATTTTTTTCAACTTTGAAAAATTTTTAGTCACTAATGCTGTTACTGCTTCAGCAACGTTGGCGTCATCCTTTTTTGTTTCAGTCCAATGTGGGCTACCTACTGTCGTTACAGCCATGAAACTCCAAATGCACGTTGTCTAGGCTCATTACTCAACAATCCATGGTTAAGTGCTGGTTGTTGTGGCCTAATTATGACCCAGATCATAACAAACATAAAACAGGCGAGCTATATGGTATGCCTTTGAGACCAACTGTTTTTGCACATTACATGTATATAACTACACTGTAACTGTATAGGATATCAATTAATTTAAACTGTTTGAAAGTCTACTTCGATTGGCAGATGATCTCTGTTTTTTTACCTTGTATTTGTTATTTTGCCCGTTACAGTGGTATTATTGTGTTGGTGTCAATGCTGTCCAACCCTTAGCATTGTGTTGGCAGTTGTACCTCAAATAATCTAAAAATGTATCGAAAAAATATAAAATATATATGAAAATGTTTTCCCCGGTAAAAAAGTTTGCATATGCATAAACATAAACAACAGTGGTTGATCTACACAATTTTGAAATGGGGACATGAGGCTGGTTGACTACTTCTTTAAAACTACCCCGCAACTGTTATGTAGTTAATACCTCACCATTGCAGGGACTGAGGATTTGAATTTGCAGAGTTTGCAAGGTTAGAAAAATTAGAACATGTTCGTACTACGCTGGCGCCTAAATCCCTCCTTAGTCATTTCCATAATATTGTTGGATTAACTGTGAGGAAATATTTCGTTAGTGGTCTGTTTTTTTACAAATCTGTCGGGCAATTTTTGAAATTTGGAATTCTGTAAACGCATTTTTCTATGTTAAGAGCTAAAAATATGAAAAACAAATTATATTGGGGAAGAATTCAGACCTAGTAACATCCCAGATTATGACCTCTTTATTGTTAAAATATTTCATTGATTGGTTATTTAGAAAGTCTGATTAGATACTCTCTACTTTACAGACATAAATAAATCACGTCTCAGGTCCTGGTATGCTTCCAAGAATTGTTAAATTTTAACAGCCAAGAAAATTAGTTATGAAATAGCGACTCGTTTTTATCCCAAATATTCCATTAAATTTATAGACAAAAATTATCCAAAATAATTTGAGTTTCAGCAAACACAGATGAATGATCGTAATGAGGGAGTTCAGGGCATTTTTTATTTTAAAAGCTCTGGGAATCTTTTTTTTCTAGATTTCAGGTGTGCTGGTAATATTCGAATTCCTACGCCAATAAGAGTTGAACGAAGATATTATAATAATCACTATATTTTATAATTAAACCTTAATTGTGTTAAATAATTCTTATAGATTTTACAAGTGAAAAAAATAAATATTATTTGTATCCAGGCATTTGCTTCAATTATTCAGCACATTTTTTTTCCTCCAATCTAGTTTCAGACCGATTTGTACCATCAATTTGTCAAAAAAAAACCAAATGAATCGTGGAGAATCCCTTACGTGTACAACCCGAGCTGTATAAATTTAATTTGAATCTGTCAAATGGTATTTTAGAGCAGTTATCGTATTTATAAATTATGCAAGCAAATCTTAAAAAACAAATTCGGACATTATATCAATTCAGCGCTTTCCGGTTTTTATCTGTAGTGATTAGTGATTCTAATTTTTGGCATAAATTATTTGTTCATATATATTTGACGATTTTAAATAATGTCCCTCCAGGACCATCGTTTCGAAAGAAGCAATTAAATTGTTATAATTGTGTCCGTATTACACTCATTTGATATACCTACAACGGAGACCGATTTCGAGCTACCACATTTATACTGGATACCTAAACTTCATAAAAACCCATATAAGCAAAGATACATAGCAGGATCCAGCAAATGTTCTACCAAACCTTTATCTTTACTCCTTACCAAGATATTGACAGCTGTTAAGAAGAAAATTCAAAAATACGGTACAGTTGCTTATTCCAGAAGCGGTGTAAATCAGATGCGGATACTTAAAAATTCTAAACAGCTTTTAGAAAATTTGAAGGCACACAATTTTTCTCGAATTCACAGTATCAAAACTTATGATTCCTCAACTCTTTACACTACTATTCCACATAAAAAATTAAAAGAAAGACTTTTTAGCATCATAGACAACTGCTTTTTCACTAAAGGTGGTACCCGAAAATTTAAATATCTAGTGATTGGCTATCAGGATACTTATTTCGTCAAACACCACTCTGATTCTACACATAAGTATACTGAAGTTGATATAAAAAACATGCTGGAATTTCTAATAGACAATATATTTGTAATGTTCGGAGACGTGGTTTTTCAACAAACTGTCGGCATTCCTATGGGAACCAATTGTGCTCCTTTATTGGCCGACCTATTCCTTTATTCATACGAAGCAGACTTCATTCAGAAACTGCTGAATCAAAAGAAGAAAAAGTTAGCGGTGTCCTTTAATTTGACATTTAGATATATCGACGACGTTTGGTCAATTAATAATGACAATTTTCATACATATGTCAATGCGATATATCCCAGCGAACTAGAAATTAAAGATACAACAGAATCAAGTACACACGCTTCATACTTAGATATTTTACTTAATATAAACACAGACGGAAAATTAGCAACTAAGCTATACGATAAACGCGACGATTTCGGCTTTCCCATTGTAAATTTTCCACATTTAAGTAGTAATACCCCTCAGTCACCTGCATATGGAGTTTATATTTCACAAATGATCCGATATGCCAGGGCTTGCACAACATATGAAGATTTCATATACAGAGGTAAACTACTCACTGACAAATTATTGACACAGGGCTATCGAAAACCGCGTTTAATGTCAACGTTCCGCAAATTTTATGGTCGGTATAATAGTCTTGTTTGCGACTACTCTGTTTCACTAAGTGAAATGTTGAGTTGCCTTTTCGTTGGCGGTGGTTGAGACGTCTGTACCAATTGTGACGAGGATACACTCCTCACGTGTTTCATTGGACTTGACTGTGGACTCACGGCGGGTGTGACCGGTCGACAGGGGATGCTTACTCCTCCATGGCACCTGATCCCACCTCTTGGTTCCAGAGGTCCGTGGTTGTCCATTTTTACCGGATTTGTATCTATGTCCTGGACATCCTATTGATTTATACTTTGGTATCTGAGATTTTTATATTTACGTTCTCTCTCTCTCTCTCTCTCTCTCTCTCTCTCTCTCTCTCTCTCTCTCTCTCTCTCTCTCTCTCTCTCTCTCTCTCTCTCTCTCTCTCTCTCTCTCTCTCTCGGCTGATGTAAACAACAAAAAGTAAGTAATATTCATTTGTTCAGCCCACTTTCTTCAGTTCGACTTCTATACGATGTCAATGTAATTGAGATTTTATGCGAAATATGTTTTATTGAGGAAGATAAAATTCCGTTTTTTGCAAAATAAAAACGATGTATTAGGATGCTGGTTTGTATTTTGTGATGTTGAAATACACCTTAAATAAAACAACGTCAACATTGTATCGAACGTAACGTTTCATTACGTCTTTGCCTTACGTTATTGCTTTTCAAGTCCTGACGTCAACAGTCTGACACCAATTTTTTAAACTTATAATTCTCTTTTATGTTCACGAATGCGGATCTGAAAAATTAATTATGAATACAGATTTTTCTGCTCTACAAAGTGATACAAAAATCTCAAAATGTGAAAAACATTGCCATAAGGGCCCTTTCTATTTGACGCGGCCCACATATATAAATATAAAAATCTCAGATACCAAAGTATAAATCAATTTCAATAAATTTGTCCAGGACAAATATACAAATCCGGTAAAAATGTACAAACACGGACCTCTGGAAACGAAGAGGTGGGATCAGGTGCCATGGAGGAGTAAGCATCCCCTGTCGACCGGTCACACCCGCCGTGAGTCCACAGTCAAGTCCAATGAAACACGTGAGGAGGTGAAGTACCAGCTTTTATATAAGTATTGTTATTTACATGTTTATTGTTTATTTATTCTTGGAATTCATTATAAATATGATAAATAAAAATTCAGATCGATGTTAGAAAACAAATTAAAATTTGAATGAGTAAATCTAGCTAAACACCAACCTTTTTTCAAATTATTTATCACTATTTTTTTAACATTTTACCTCGCTACACATATTTCCATTTTACAGGAGCCTTACTCACATACAGACTGTCAGGGTTCAAGATGTATGTGACGTTACGTGGTAACTTTTTGGCGACCAGTCCAGTGTACGTCAATATCAATGGTAATCAGGACAATCCTTATCCATCGGCAGATTTTACAGTTACAGTGACCACATACGGACAATATGTAACAATATACAAAAAACGAACTGAATCGTGCAACAATCAAAACATTAATTATTGTGCACTTTTCGAATTATGTGAAGTGGAAGTTTTTTGTAAACGGTTCTATAAAAACATGTTGAAATAAGATATAACCATAATTCATTCTTCTTTATGATAATATTTATTTTATATCAGTTGTTCTAGTTCGTGGGTAAATAGATTCGTTGAATACTTGAATTCGTTGAACAAAGTATAATTTGATAAATTACAATGGCAAATGTTGGTCGGTTTGACGGTTCGACCTGTCTTTGTTCAAACACTGAACAAACTGTTTTATTCTCTTATATCCATTGATTTCAGTTCAACTTCAATAGTAAATAAACTGCACTTTCTACTTCACTAGAAATCTTTAGCTTAAATGTTTTAGTGTGTCCCCAAGTCACCCACTTTAGTTCTGTTTTAATGTGACGGCGTATTCGATGTTTGAAAGAATGTGTTTATTCCTATTTATTCTGTCAGAAACGTAGTTAAGGTTATGCTTCAATTTAACGTAATTAATTATTAAAACACACACACACACACACACACACACACACACACACACACACACACACACACACACACACACACAAATGACTCAGAACAACTTAGTAAAAATTATGTATCTTACACATCGTGTGTATTGCGTTAACCCCCAAACCAAAAACCGAAAACATATTCACCAATGTGTTTTTTCTGCGATTTGAAATATGAATTCTTATCCACGAATACACCCGTTCGATATTATGTTGTTTTTTTTTCTCTTTTTCTCAGGATGCCGTAAGAAAAAGTACCGTACAGATTGTCAACGTGATTGTCCTGGGAATTGTCTATACGATGTCTGTAATGTCAGTGATGGGAGGTGTTACGGATGATGTGAAGCAGGATATACTGGTGATATGATAAGGGTCCTTTTGCATTGAAAGTACGATATACAGTGTATTCTGTTTAAAATACCATGATTCACTTAAAATTGTCTATGAATCCAAAAAAATGTTTAATAGTTATGAAAATAGCTTAATGATAGAGCAACCACTGTTGCAATGAGTGTTATATCATATTGTCATCATTTTCGACCACAAATATGCCCCCTTCTTCTTCGCGACAGGTTAGAGCCCCCCAAAATAGATTTAAGTCATTAAAATAACGTTGACAAAATGAATCATTTTCTTGTAGGTTGCAGTCAGGTTCATTTGGGTCATCATGCTCGTCTATATGTGGATCATGTAGAGACGATTTAAAATGTGATCATGTAAATGACTCGTGTCAAGAAGGATGTGGGCTTGGAGTCACTGGGGTACATTGCAAAACACGTATTAATTGTTGTTTTATAATTCTAATCTTGATATTCTGTACAAACTGCAAAGACTGGATAACATATATGAAATCTCCCAATATTTTTCTTCAATGCACACAGCGTGCGAAACAAAACAGTTGATTAAAATTTAACCGGAATGCCAAAGCATACTATCACCGTATTTCCTGTCATCCTGAATGTTGTAAAAGCAGAACTACAAAATAACATTGATGACATAGAACCAATCGCTGTTCTAGCAAACCCTTTTCAGTCTAATCATTTTACATACATACATTTACGAGACATTTTGCATTTCGCAACGCATCGCTGATTGGTCAGTTTCATGACAATTAGGACTAAGGCTTAGTAATTAGGACGTACGGCTTTTTGAAAGCGGACCCCTGGTCTTAAAGTAAATGACATCATCAGGTCAACAAGTACAGCCTGTCCTTTGTTGCACAAAACGATTAATAAATGTTTTTGTATTGGTGGCAATGTTGTATTGCTTATCCAATATGTAGACAGAGGTCCAGCTGATGCAAGAAATAGAACAAGTATAGTTATCTCAAAACTGATGAACACGTATTAGTAGGTAATCATTTTAATATATGTAAGAATAAAAATAACAACAATATTTATAAGTGTAGTTGATTTTATTATAACGTATTGTTTAATCACATGTACATTGCAATTTCGATTATTCTGAATACAGAACGGATCATTATCAAGGCATTTTTTTCCGATAACAAAATTAGATCATACACAATACTATCCAAAGCAATAAAATGAACAGCTCATCACATTTGTCTGTTTCCTTGTTTTATCTATATTACATTAATTGAAAAACCGCCTTTCTTTATCATATAATATTCCATTCTTAATATGAATTATACATGTTCATTGTTCACTTACAGCGTGACCTTTTCGTGAATTATTTTGACAAAAATAACACATCATTTGGCATAATTAAAAATTGAAGTAATAACAAAATAGAAAGCATAATAACACATGCAAATCTTGCTCAACAACGACTTAAGAAAAGAAAGATGCGTCTCTTGTTGGTAGTGGCGACGTTCTCACGGCAGATTCGTTATCATCCTGAAATAGATGATACATTTCTTTATCATAATCATACCTGGCCCACAGATCCCATTAAACACGAATGACATTAAAGGTGGCGTTGAAACCGACGTAATTGTTGTAGCTTGCGTTTGATTTAAATTTGATAATCATCGTGCCCGATGTTGCTGTGAACATGCTTCCTTGATATTGTGTACCACAGCCTAGTCCTAATCGTCTACTGCCATCTTTAATCTGTGGAAGTAATACAAAGTTTTCTGTTTTAATGTGATCTTTATTCACACATTAAAGTGCCCTTTAATAAACGTGAATTAGTTACATACATATAAATTACTTTTTTATTATTATTATTATTATTATTATTATTATTATTATTTATTAAATTTCAGTTTTGCATATACTAATTTCAAAAAAATTGTTGTATTGAAATTATTTTGGATATCAAAAATACCGACCCTAGTTACCTCTAGTTACTTTATTTCTTTTAATGTTTTCTATAAAAGTAAGAATTGAAAAATGTACATTGAAACTTCCAAAACCGAATCTCTTTCAGACTTAACAATTCAACAAGAGGTCCAAGAGGCCTTAAGTCGCTCACCTGGCAAAATTGGTCAACATTGCAGAAAACATAAAATATGTGTAAAAGATAAAATTGCGAATAAACAAGACAAAAGTAGGCTCACAGGACCTTGACAATCACCTGAGTGAAATGTATTTTAATTACAATATACTGAAAAGCAACCAAAAGCATGATGGTGATCACTGAACAATAGGGAAAAACAGCGCAAAATATTAAAATAATCACTTAAAAGGGGAAATAACTCCCATAACGATCAACCTGACAATTTAATTCCTGTTGACTTTTTGTAGATCTTTGCGTATTGAACATTTTTGTTTCTTTCTCGTTCTATCTATTATTCTTTTCAAGATAATAGGACAAAACTGTCAAACATGTGAAATCCAGTAAAAGGGGAAATCGGTCCCAAACGGGGCAACCTGACAATTTCGGCCCTCTTGGCTTTTTGAAGACTTGCATTCTGAGCATTTTTACTTATTTCACTTTCTTTCTATCTATTATATTTTTCAAGATAATAAAACAAAACTGCCAAAAACATGAAAAAAAATCCACTTTAAAAGGGAAATAACTCCCATTAGTGGCAACCTGACAATGTTGGCCCCATTGAGGTTTTTTAGATCTTTGCATGCTAAACATTTTTCTTCTTTCACTTTTACTGTACCCATTATACTTTTCTGGATAATGTTCAAAAACATCCAAACATATGAAAATTCTACTTAAAAGGAAAAAAAAATCCCAAAAGGGCAACCTGACAATTTCGCACCTGTTGACATTTTTGTAGATCTTTGAGTGCTGAACATTTGTGCTTCTTTCATTTTTACTCTACCTATTATACTTTTCAAGATGATGTCAAAAAACATCCAAAAACATGAAAAATCAACTTAAAAGGGAAAATAACTCCCATAAGGGGCAACCTGACAATTTCTGCCCTCTTGACGTGTTGAACATTTTTACTTGTTCCACATTTACTCTAGCTATTATACTTTTTTAAAGATAAAAGTACAAAACTGTCAAAAACATGAAAAAGCCACTTAAAGGGAAAAAAATCCATAAGGGGCAACCTGAAAATTTCGGCTTTGTTGACATTGTTGTACATCTTTGCATGCTGAACATTTTTGCTTCTTTCACTTTCACTTTACTTATTATACTTTCCAAGATAATGTCGAAAAACATTAAAAAAACATGCAAAATTTAAAAAAAGGGGAAATAACTCATATAAGGGTCGACCCAAAAACCTCCACCAAAATGAAATAGTTGTTGATTTTTGCAAACCGTCATTTTAAGGTAACGTTTTTTTTCTCTACCTTTCATAATTTTAAAGATTAATGTGTCAAATCAAAAATATCTGCTGACTCATTCGTTCTATATTTAGCCATGGCAGCCATGTTTGATCCTAGTCCCTTTTCATCCGCAAACTTTATGCAGATTTAAATTGTTAAACTTCCTGTCAAGTTTGGTTCAAATTGGTTCACTGGTTCTGCATAAGTAGTCAAAAATATTGAAAAGTTCACACAAAACAACTTATATTTTCCATTTACATAAGTGCCTGTGACCTTGACCTTTGACTCCATGACCTTGAAATTTGGTCAAAATGACTCAGGTAATTTATAACAACTTTCTCATATATCTTTGTACACAAAAAGTCGATCAGTTTTGATTTATTGAACTATTTGTAAAACAAATATATCCTGTTCTACTGAAGCGTCCCCAAGTGGCTCTTTAATGGACAGATTTCATTTTCTTTTAGATATTGACCTAAAAATCAGGCATACACATACAAAAATAAACTCTCATCCGATCATTGGTTCATAAGAAGAACATTTTTTTTAGATATACCAAGTTTTGTTCCTTTTTGGCCTCGTTCAGGGCCCCTTTTGGTTCTGTCCTTTTTTATTCGCAAACTTTATGATGCAGCTTCACATGGAGATGCTATATGCCAAGTTTGGTTAAAATTGGCCTACTGGTTCTTGAGAAGAAGATGTTTGAATGTAAATGTTAACAGACGGACGACGACGACGACGGTACGCCGGACCTTTTGCTTATTGCAATAGCTCACTTGGCCCCTCGGTCCAGGTGAGCTAATAATAATATTATTTGAAGGTTCGGTAACCAGGAACAATTTAATACTGAAAAAAATATGTAGTCCTAATTTGTTTATACGATCGGTAACACTAAGGTACCGGTTTTCAGACGGTTGATTTGGAGATGTTGCATTGTATTTCAGATTATGTGCCTAGATTTTACTTATTCCAGGAATTTGAAAAGATATAGAACATCCAATTAACACATACCTCTACATTATCATGATAACAGTGCGTTGAGTACTCTATGTAAAAGCGATGGAAATGTAAGAGGATACTTCCACCCGGACTGTTTATTATCCATTGGTAGTCCACATCGGGTCCATAATAATTCGGATAACAAGGCGAGAGTATTTGTCCTTTTTCTTTTGTGATTATGTCTGTGATTGGATAGGATGTCCTATGCAAACAGCCATCTGCAAAAACATCAAATGTCCATAAGATTTCGTTATAGTTGTTGTTACATGTCTGGTTCTGAACAACAGAAAGTTTGGAATTCCAGATTTAGAATAACTTTATTTTGCCTATGTCTTTGCAATGTATATTCGGAGTAGGAAACTTTGTTTCATTTTTTTTTTGTAACATGTAATGATGTATGGTTCTGCGCAACAAATAATCATTTCACGTTCTTTCTTCAAGTTGGGAATTTGAGATTTAAGAATGGTCAAATAACGTTGTTGTCTATGTATTTTACTTTAAGATGTTAAACTGAATTTTCTGACTGGAATACTTTGAATTAATGCATTCCGTTAAGATGTTGATTTTACTTTTTCTTAAAAGCGGGAATGTTCGATGGTATATGGAACCCCATTCCTAAATGAAGTCTCCCCAGTTTATACATTTTATCCGTATACATGTATGTATATTCCTTATTCGATGGCCATTGCTGAAATTAATCTAATAATAATTTTCAAGAATGTATTCAATCATTTGATTTAACAAAACAATAACATTGACGCAATTAGAGCAAGTATTAATATGCAGTCTATCATTTCCGAAAATATTTACCATGAAAACTTGCAGTAAATCCTTTCTGAATTCCATCTCCAATATGTGTTGCGAAATCGTTAGAACCATCTGAGTGGAATTTGACATGCAACGTGCCTGATTGTGCGATGAAAGTTTTCTTGTGAAATTGTGACCCACAGCCTTTGCCTAGAGTCTGAGCTCCATCAATAACCTAATCAATAGCAATATTTCAACAGATAATCAACAATTCGTATGCTTAAGCAAGTCCATACACATATTTCCACTACTCACTACTATATATATATATATATATATATATATATATATATATATATATATATATATATATATATATATATATATATATATATATATATATAAAGTACAAAAATGACTAACGGACACACGGACAAAATAAATGTCAAATTTTCGGGACGACCTGTCCCTTCGTCAATCACACATCTACTCACACACACACATCTGGGGAGTGAAAGAAATGCTACATATTACAAGTGCAGTGAGTTAACGCAATAAATAAATGGCAATAGAAATCAAACAAAAAGATAACTACACTACTACTGAACTAAGCTTAAACTACCAACTAGATGGGAATCGAACTAGATCTAAGTGAAAATAACAAGCAACTGTAAAATGAATTTGATCTACATAGTCAAAACACGAAATCAGATCCGATAAACTGTACTCAATTTGGCGGATTCGATGCATAAAAGATTCGATCCATCGGTCCCAAATAATATACAATTCCAGTAATGGGTGGATTCAGCACAACATATGTTTGCACCCAAAGCAAGAACGGCTGTGGATTCGTGTTGACATCAGATCGAACTGAAATTTCCAACACTCGGTATCAGATAAAGACCGAGGTCATAAGAAAATGAATTCTGTCTGATACCCTTTAGCGATAAAATTTGAACTCAAACTGTTGAAACTCGAATCCACCATAGCTCGATCATTATTTGTTTTTTTTTTCTTTTCTTTTTTTTTCTTTTTTGGTTGGTTTTTTGTATTTGAATCTTCAAAGTCTGACCATGGAATTTATCTGATACAAACCAGGTAAAAATGGACAAACGCAGACCTCTGGAAACCAAGAGGTGGGATCAAGTGCAATGGAGGAGTAATAATCCACTGTCGACCGGTCACACCTGCCGGGATTTCACAGTCAATTCCAAATAAACAACATGAGGAGTGAATCCTCGCCATAACCTGCACACACGTCTCAACAACCGTCAACGAAAAGCAACTCAACATTTCACTGAGTAAAACAGAGTAATCGCAAACCAGACTATTATACCGACCGTAAAATGTACGGAACGTTGACATTAAACGCGGTTTTCGATATCCCTGTGTCAATAATTTGTCAGTGAGTAGTTTACCTTTGTATATGAAATCGTCTTATGTCGTACACGCCCTAGCATATCAGATCATTTGTGGAATATATAAACTCCTTATGCGGGTGACTAAGGTGTCTATATTAAGCAAAATGTCTAAGTATGAAGCGTGTGTGCTTTATTCTATTGTATCTTTAATTTCCAGTTCGCTGGGATACATCGCATTGACATATGTGTGAAGATTGTCATCAGTAATTGACAAAACGTGGTCGATATATCTAAATGTCAAATTAAAGGACACCGTTACTTTTTTTCCTTCTTTTGATTCAGCAGTTTCTGAATGAAAACTGCTTCGTATGAATAAAGGAATAGCTCTGCCAATAACGGGGTACAATTGTTTCCTATAGCAATCCCGAAAGTTTGTTGAAAGACCACTTTTCCGAACATTACAAATATATTGTCTATTAGAAATTCCAGCATGTTTTTATATCAACTTCAGTGTATTTATGTGTAGACTCAGAGTGGTGTTGGACAAAATAAATATCCTGATAGCCAATCACTAGATATTAAAAATTTTCGGTATTAAACCACCTTTAGTGAAAAAAAAACAACAGTTGTCTAAGATGCTAAAAAGTCTTTCTTTTAATGCTTTATGTGGAATAGTTGTGTGAAAGGTAGAGAAGCCATATGTTTTGATACTGTGAATTCGAGAAAAATTGTGTGCCTTCAAATTTTCTAAAAGCTGTTTAGAATTTGTTAGTATCCACATCTGATTTACATCGCTTCTGTAATAAGCAATTGTACAGTATTGTTGAAGTTTCTCCTTAACAGCTGTCAATATCTTGGTAAGGAGTAACGATAAAGGTTTGGTAGAACATTTGCTGGATCCTGCTATGTATCTTTACTTATATGGGGTTTTATGAAGTTTAGGAATCCAATATAAATACGGTAGTTCAAAATCGGTATTCGTTGTAGGTATATTAACTGAGCGTAATACAGAAACGTGATTATGAATGGTCTCGTCCCTTGAAAGTGAGCTTCGTGTGTATGTAGGATTTCAAGAATTTATATTAAACCCCAGTTCTTCTAATAAACAATTATAGTAATGTACCTTACAAATAAAAACTATATTATTTTAGGCTTTGTCTGCTGGTACCAGTACATATTGGCCATGTGATCTATCCAGTTCAGTTACTACTTCTGGATCACTAAATACAGAGGGATAACGCGTGTTTTTAATAGTCCATTTAAGTTTTCGAATACGAGATTTTATTAACCATCGTATGACTTTTAGCCATTCAGACAAATTGTCTGGTTCTACGTCTTCATGTTTGGCCCATCGTCCGGCATAATCTTCGACAGAATGCATAACTAAACGTATATATTCGAACTAATATCAACACGAATCCATCGTCGTTCTTGCTTTAGTTGCGAACTTGTATTGTGCCGAATCCACCCACTACAGTACAGTTTACCGGATTTGATTTCGTGCTTTGCCTTTGTAAATCAAATTCATTTTGCAGTTGCTTGTTAATTTCACTTAAATCTAGTTCGATTCACATCCCGTTGGTAGTTTTAGCTTAGTTTAGTAGTAGTTTAGTCATCGTTTTGTTTAATTTACATTTTCTTTTATTTATTTCTTTAACATCTCACTGGAATTTGTAAAATTCATCCACTCTTCGGTTGTGTGTGTGAGTGGATATTTGCGTGAGAGTGGGTATGTGTACGTTTTTTTCATGTTATTTTAATTGTTTTGTCCTGATGAAGGGACAGGTCGTCCCGAAAATTTGACAGTTATTTTGTCCGCGTCGGTAATCATTCAAGTGCTTTATATATCCTTTTCCTGACTTGTATTTATTGCTTAGATCTGACACCCTAGGATATATAGTGTTGTTTGTTTGTTTCTTTCTATTCACAGCTAATTTACGACTTTGTTCGGGTATGTCGATCTTTCAAAAACGTATATGAAATTTCACTTTTACACATACATAATTGCCTTTTCCATTTATGAGCAAACAGGTTTGAAATCTGATGACGCAACAACACTCGACATCTCGGCCATTCCCAGGACAAACAATGAAACTGTATTGTGACGTCAAGAGTTTCGATTAACTTACGAGATAATGCTATGTGTCAATTAAAAGGTACATAAGCCCCTGACGTTAAAACTTTAGATGTGAGAGACGCTTACTTAGGTCATAATTTGACTTACAGACTTCCAGTAAATATCAGAATACATACATTTTATATAGACTGTAGTCTGATATCGTTGCAGCAGAAGGTTTCATTCGGAGAGAAATATTTATTTTGTTTTGATTGTTTTACATGCTATTTATGTATTTATTTATTTATTTTTTAATGATGAAGACATATTTAAAAGTCATTACTTCTTTACAATCACATTACGGGGAATACCATCTCCATGCCAAAGACACTGCCGTCATGGATGCCACACTATTTACGTCATGGAATAGTTGGATGAACAAAATTGGTATCAACGAATATTCGAATTAATGGAAATCAATTTATAAAAGTAGTCCAGATGAAATTTCTATATTCAATTGAAATAACCGCCTTACTATTCCAAGGACGTATTGGACTCTGTTTTGTCACTTAATATTTTGTACAGTGGAATGACGTTATCTCTAAATCTAAGGAGCCGTTATTTTTACCTCGAGATGTCCAACATTTCATTTACATTCTAACTTGCTGTTTATTTTTCACGAATCTTGATTTTCGACATTTCGATATAACGAAATCCCCGTGTATAACGCTCCATGTTGAGGAATAATTAAACATTATGGAGTTTTACAGAAAGTTCATCTTATTATCAAAACTATTTGCATACTATCTTAATACAGTAAAGTATATCGAGATATGTTTACTTACTTCGACATAATCTCCACAGTTAGACTCTCCTAAGAAGAAGTAATTGAAGTAAAGTGTGAGAGTTGTGCTAAAATCAATTTCCCATTCGTTCTGTTCGTTGTCTCCGAATTCCTGTGGGAAATTAGGGGATTTTATTGTTCCACATTCATCTCTGATTATGCATATGTTCTGTGGACAAACACTGGCTGACCAGCAGGTATCTGGAAATGGACATTTTCATATAAATTATAAACATAAAACAAAAGTTCTAATGCCCAGGACAATCGTTTCAATTATACTTTATCAATGGAGCTCAAATCCAAAACAGAGTTTCAAGATGGAACGTGGTGTCATACAAGGTAATATAATACATCTACACAAAATCCGTATCAGAGTAACCACTATAAAGATGAAGGATACAGAATGTTTGAATATTAGATACCGATTACATAAAAAGTTTCATCTTGTATGTTGTTTCCCATTTGCAACAGAAAAAAAAAACGTTCACCCCTTCTTGAATTCGCTATAAATCAGCCTTATAGTCTCATGGACAAGTAGCCCATGTTTTATTTGTTTCGCTTGAAAATTTCGATTTTAAATTCGCTCCCTCACCTAAGGGTGTTACTCAGTATTTATATTTTATTCATGTGGTATACAAACCAATAAAAATCAACTATCAATTCATCAATCTATCCAAATTTATCAATCAATGCCTGTATAGATGTTTGTCTGTCTGTCCATCTTCTGTGTTAATGCGTCGATGTGCCAATGCTGATACAAATACTCACCTACAGTTGCAATGCAGCTTAATATAACAAAGAACACAATCAATGATAAACTCATCTTCAAACAGCTATGCATGTGTATCACGATGTTGTATACGGTTTGTTATACTACGTCTGCGCTGTTAGATAGCAATTTAAATATGAAAAATCCAATATGACTGTATTTCTTCCTCCTTGCAACATAAAATGATAAATTACCACTGTTGAATCATATGAAGTAGTCTTATAGATAGACAACGAATTAGAGATATACAGGTTTAGGAAGCATAATGATTAAGTATCATTGATAAGAACGTAACAAACACTAAAGGTCGCCTCCA
>BROG01000770.1:0-155000 GCA_030159075.1 Atrina japonica | reverse complement strand
ATACCAGGGCGTGTACAACATATAAATATTTCATAGACAGAGGTAAACTACTCACTGACAAATTATTGACCCAGGGATATCGAAAACCGCGTTTAATGTCAACGTTCCGCAAGTTTTACGGTCGGTATAATAGTCTGTTTTGCTACTACTCTGTTTCACTAAGTGAAATGTTGAGTTGGCTTTTTGTTGGCATTTGTTTTAGACGTCTGTACCAATTGTGACGAGGATTCACTCTTCATGTATTTCATTGGACTTGACTGTGGACTCACGGCGGGTGTGACCGGTAAAAAGGGGATGATTACTCCTCCATGGCACCTGATCCCACCTCTTGGTTTCCAGAGGTCCGTATTTGTCCATTTTTACCGGATTTGTATCTATGACTGGATATTCTATTGATTTATACTTTAGTATCTGAGATTTTTTGTTATATTTTTATGTTTTTTCAACACTACGTGCAAAGAGTTGATAAAAAGAGCTGATAAAAAGGTGTAGACAGTGTTAAATGTATCTCTGTTTTATATGACCATTAACTCTATACTTAATACTTTCACTATGTTAACATATTACGAGAAAACTGAAACATATCTAAAAATATATTTTCCCACTTTATTCGAAATTTCACATTACATCGGCCAGGTTTTGTCTTTGGTATTATTTATTCATGTGCAAAAAACAATAACATAAATACATTTTTGCTGTTGTTGTTTTTGTCGTAGTTTTGTTTTGTTTTTTGTTTGTTTGTTTGTTTTTGTTTTTGTTTTATTTTTTCTTTAAATATTTACTCTTACAGACACCATTCATGACTCATAAGTACATATTCCTATACAAACATTGCTATATACATATATAAAATCACAGATACAAAAGTATAAATCTTCAGGATGTCCATTATACAATATTCAAATCTGGTGAATATTGTACAAATACGGACTTCTGTCAATTTAGAGGTGGAATCAGGTGCCATGGAGGAGTAAGTAACCCTGTTGACCGGTTATATTCGCTGCGAGTCTATGCCCACTCACACTACACATACACACCAATTATAATATATACGTATCCGTGATTGTGTGTCGTCGCTGCCAATAAATATTTTTTTTTTCGAGAAAATTAACTTTGATGCATTTGTATTCAGATTTATTTCTGTATAGATTAGTGTACACGTGACTTTTGATTGTGTGACTTGATTCACATTGTCTGTCTTTATTATTTGAAGGACTTGTAATGATAATACGTTTGTATAATCAGCATTAAGTTGAATTTTCAGAAAAATAGCGTTAACTTTTTTCGAACCATAGTCATTAGTTCATAGAAACGTTTGTTTATAAAAAAAAAAATGGCGATGTATTCCTATTTACCACTGAATGGAGATATATCATTTCGTGAATACGATTCGCATTCATAAATGTGTGAATAACAGATATATTGTTTTATTTTGAAGCTGATTATAGATATGTATCTGTGGGATAACGATGGCAAAACGTTTACAATAATAATTCGGAAAAACTACAATACTGATTATCTCCACATTTAAACAACATATCCATTAAATCTGTATTTCAATGATGCATAAAATGAAATAAAAGAACCAATGTAACTTTATAATTATGCATTTCAAAAAGGAGACACTAAGAATATGAATATCATAATAATGATTAAAACAGAAAATGTTCACCTTGGTTCTAATACATAGGGTAAATAATTTTTTTAAAAAAATAAGAGACTATTTTTTAAAAATTGTAAGTCTTATTCTTAAAGGTCGGAATGATCTTATATGCTTTTTTCTATGAATATCATAAAATGACAACTTAAAAAGCTAGCATGGTTTTACATAGACCATATCTCAAATGTGTTTAACTGAAAATTATGTTTTTAAATGTAGAACAATCACTGTAACTTTAATAGTTTTTTTAACTGACCAATAGAAACATAATTTTAAAAAAATTACTTTTCACAATGTTTTGATAATAATTATTGCCGTATCATTGGTGAGATAGTCATTATCCTGGCGGTACAAAAAATAGGTAACTTTTATTATTACATAATGAACTCTTAGTTTGTTTTAATTTGTATTAACGATTGATGTTTCTTTATTTTTTTTTAAAGAATTTAAGGGGGTACATGGTGGCGACAGTCCAAATGGTCTTTGTTACACTATTCTGTGTAACTGTTTTAACGATTTCAATAAGATTTAATATCCTTTAAAAGGGAAGTATAGGTATGCCAAAAACAATAAAACACCCAGTATTCACAAATTTTCGGCCCCTTAACTTTTATCAAGTGAGAGACTACTCTCACTTGATAAAGGCCAAGGGGCCGAAAAATAAAATATTTGGTGTTTTACTTTTTTTTGCATATTTTAACAATGATTTGAAGTTATATAATACCATTTCCTAAATCTCAACACATTAAAACATTTTATTTCAGAGGATAACTGAAAAGTTTCAATTTTTATTCAATTGACGACAGTAACTATAAGTCTTTAAAAGTAATTTCGAAGATAGCAATAATCGTGATCAATCATCTTGTAGAGGATATAAAACTTGAATTTAAAATAAAATGGAGCAATGTCTTTAACTTTCTTTAAGACAATTGGACACATTCACCGAATCAAAATTGGAACTTCTCAATAAATAAGTTAGCGATTTAAAAAAAAAAGCCAAGCTCAACTTTTGAATTCATCATGAAATCTATTTTAATTTCGTGCATGTCAAATACAAAAAGGCAAAATGTTTCATCTGTATATTAATATTTAAAAAAAATACCTTGTACTTAGACCGTCAGTAGGTTCACAAACTATTTTTGATATTTCGGAAATTTCTGATAATTCATAATGTGATATAAGGGGAGCCTGAATACAGGATGTGTTTACCCCTATTGACAATTTGCACCGGGACTTTTCGCCCTATTTCATTTCGCATCGGAATGTTTTACCCTTATTGAAAAATTTAAGTTATGTTTCATTTCATGTTCAAACATACACAAACACACACACACACACACACACACACACACACACACACATACACGCACGCAAACACACACAGACAGACAGACACACACACAGACAGACACACAAACACACGCACACACACACTCACACGCACAGTCACACACACAGACACACACACACACACACACACACACACACACTAATTATATTTATTTGAGTAACTATTATTATACCTAGTCTGACTCTGTAAACTCTCTCTCTCTCTCTCTCTACTCTCTCCTACTCGCCCACTCTCTGAAAGTCTCTCTCTCATGAAAAGTTCTCTTCTCTCCCCCTCTCTATCTCTAGCTCTCTCTCTCTCTCTCTCTCTATCTCTCTCTCTCTCTCTCTCTCTCTGCGCTCTCTCTCTCTCTGAGTTCTCTCCGGCCGCGTGTTGGTTTCTGTCTGTCTCAGTCTCCCTCTCTCTCTCTCTCTGGTGTTTATCATATGAAAACATGGCAGAGTATAACGAAATAATTGGCAGCGATAAAAAATAAACTGATTTTGTTTCCATATTGTTTCACTCACACACACACACACACACACACACACACACACACACACACACACACACACACACACACACACACGACCGGAATGCTACATTGCTACATGAAATCAAAGGAGTAAATTATTATAAATCTAAGCTACCAACAAACTACAGAAATATGCACAAAATAAAAAAATGTGAACAAAACAAACATATCCCTAAAATTATAAAGTAAAAATTAAAATTGCAATATAGCAAACCGCCATTGGTTCCCTTTAGATGGCACAGAAATCTTAACGAAATGGTAGTTAGAACCAGGGCTAAACCCTCCCTGCACCAATCGTACTATCCCAATATTCATGTATCAGCTTCAAAACATGCTTTGTAACCACACACACACACACACACACACACACACACACACACACAGCCACCTATAGATTTACACACACACACACACACTGTACACCACACATACACATGAATAAACACAGTCTATAATATATAAATCCCATTATTATATAAATATATTATATGAAGAATATATTTTCATATAACACATATACTTATTATTTATATATATATATTATCAAATAATATATAATAATATATATATATACTTGGATATATATAGCATATATTATATATATATATATATAATATATGTATATATATCAAATTGCTTTTTATATGAAGTATATAAAAGTGTATACAACCCTTAGTCGACCAGACTTATTGTGCGTTATTGAAAAATTTGTAATACAATTGTACTCCGTGTTACTGAAGCGCCCATTGAAGCTCGTTTATGAAAGTCATCTGATCATTGGTTCATGAAAAGTTTTGGAGTCAAATTTTTTTAACTAAGTTTTGGAGCCCATATCAGATGTTAATTTTTGTTCTATGACCTCTGTTTCCCTTCGCAATGAAAAAATGTGTTCACATGACTGGGATGCTATATGCCAATGTTGGGTTAAGATTGTAATTATCCACTAGTTTAGTCTCGGTATTTGTGCGCTCGAAAATTTGATCGTGAGGTCGTGAATTTCGAGACCCACCTTGGCCGGGGTGTTGGTTTCCTGTCTGTCGTATGAGACAGTTTAAAAATCTTCCGAGATGGTTTACCCGTGTCACGGCACTCTAAAGGTACAAAATACGGCACGAGTAAAGAACCCTCACTGCTCAATGGCCGTAAGTGCCGAGCATAGGTCAAACTTTGAAGCCCTTCTTCACTGGCATTTGGTGATGTCTCCATATGAGTGAAATATTCTTGAGTGGGACGTTAAACAACAATAAACAAACAAACAATCTAGTTCTTGAGAAGAAGTCGAAAATGTGTAAATGTTAACGACACACGACGCACGACGGACGATTCTATATGAAGCACAAATTATAAACTGATAAGTGTCCATCAATAGGATATGAGGAATCGGCTTTAAAGTCAACATATCGCTAAATTTATGGTCGTTATAACAACCTTTTTGGGAATTACTTTATTTCACTGACTGAGTTATGTATTCCGTAGCAGTTGATGGGTCGTCTATACCGGTGGTGAATAGGATTGAGTATAATTTTATTTTTCTAATTGTCTGTGGACCGTATTATCTTGATCGGAATTACTAGGTAAAAATGCGTAAAATAATAATTTAATTTCCTACCCTTCATAAATAAAGGCGCTATGAATTAAAAAAAAAACCGAACTAAGAAATATGAAACCTTCACAATTATCCCATGAGCTCAAACTTACTTAAGCTACATAAAACACGTGGATAAAACAAAGCCAGACAGACACTAACATGGATAAGTAATATGCTTGCAAATGATACGTTTGTTGGAGTTGATCCTGTGTTTTCCGTAGTTCCTGTTTCTGTCACCAGAGGTAAAATAAGAAATGCTAGTCTTTCTGTCTCTCTATCTCTCTCTCTCACACAAACTCTCTCTCTGTATCTGTCTTTCTCTGTCAAACTCTCTATCTCTCTCTATCTCTCTTCTTTCTCTCTCTCTCTCACACAAACTCTGTCTCTGTCTCTCTCTCTCTCAAACTTTCACACTCTCTCTCAAACTCTTTATCTCTCTCTCTCTCTCAATACAGATTTATACAGTACATGTTTGATTCTCACTGATTTCTCCGCGAATTAGGGGAAATGGTATCTCACGCGATGTTAAGGCAAGTTTATTCCGGAAGTGCCGGGATTACTATATAAAATAGTTCTGCACTTAGATTGATATTTCGACACCCTCCATCAAAGTGGCGTTAAATTGTATTAATCCCCTAAGTGTTTAGATTATATATCTTTATATTTCTTAATTGTTTTTACAATTCACAGAATGGGACTAATTTATGTACCACGTGATACACGATAGGTTTGTGCGGGACAATTGTTTCTATCAGTGATTATATTACGTTAGAATACGATATCCCGCCCTAACGTCATTTCAGCGGGAAGATTACGTAGTATTACATTCCATCACCGTTTTAGATACTAGTACCGCACGAACGTTACCAGCTATCACGTGGTACATGAATCAGTCCCAGTGGAACTTAGGTACCCGAGTTTAAATCGATTACATAAATATACATAATGTGTTCACCTCTCTACCCATCGCAATTGAGTCATAGACAATGTACATCTACCAGCCTGGGATTTACGGTAATCGCACTACGTGTAATGTAATACTTTCTTCATTTAGTACTTGTACTTCATGGTCTTTTTATATTGGTTGTTTCTTATGTCTGCAGTAATACAAATTCCTTGGCATCTCAGTCGATTAAAAACATACATGGCGAGCAATTGAACGGTTACATAAATGATAGCATTTACGCATATGGAAGCTTATATTGATGGTAATATATATTTGATTCTTCTTTTTGCCTTGCATGATACCTCCCTACATATGTACATCGAATTTAAATTCGATCTCAACTGATAAAGTCTTATTCAAAACATTCACATTAACTATTCACCTTGGTGGTTTTGTTTTTTCCTTATTCCCCATATTATACTTTAAGTTTTATGTCTATAAAATGTACTTTCTCACCTGTTTGAGAAGCCGATGTTACCGTTGTCTTTTCAACACTGGCATTGTAACTTTTTGCTGTGAAGTGAAATTATATCAACATTGTAGTTTGTAGTAATACAGGGTGATTTAAAATGTATACACTATACTTTTCTATAGAATATGTCACTAGTTACATATCAAATTTAAGAAAATATAAAATTAAAGAATGTATCAGTTCAATTCGGTTTATATATAACGTCTAATGCAGCCAAATAGAATGCTATTCAAGAGTGCAACATTATAACGATTAACGTTTCGGCAATTTACCAGTTTAACTTCATTTCATTACATGTTCCAAATGACCACAATTTTCTCCACCACTAACCGTACCTTATCCTTGAGTTATATTTTCACGTATATCAATGACATATTTTCATTTTTATGATGATTTAGGTCAATAAGACTTGCTCGGTATACTCGAAATAAAATATAAATACTTTGATATGAATAATCATCCTTTCTCCCATTTGTTACAGATTTTACCTTCCTTTTTAACGGGGAAGGATTTCCTTGTCATCCACAAGGGTATTGACAAACTACACGCTCTATGACGTCACAATGCAATTTATGCTGTAGAGCGTCTTCGGCGTCTGGAATGCTGTGCATGTCAGATTTCATTTGCATATATCTAGGCTATATGTACTTGTATTTAGAACATGGGATTAAAATAACCAAGCCTCGGATTTGTCATTCAAGACTCTTACCATCGGATGGAGATCACTTTGTCATAACCGCAAAGTAAGAGTAGATTATATTGGTTATCTATTAGTTAGTGGTAAAATCAAATAATGTAAATTGTGATTATATCATTATTGTCGTCATTTAAGTTCTGACGTCATAGGTTTAGGATTAATAAAATTACGCAATTATTTAATAATCATATGTCTGTGCAGGTTTAATACTTTAGCAGTGGGATCATGACTTTGAAACACCCTGTTATTTCACCAAAATATCGTTTATGTCACATTTCGGGCATAATTATTCTGATTTTTTGAGTCAGTTTTGTTCTAAAAAATGAAATATATTTGTTTATATAAGTTGCTAGCATCAGTTAATTTATTTTACTTTGTACAAAATTGAATATATTGACCCCTTGTAAACCATTTTAGTTAATCTAACCTAAATGATCAGATGACCTCTTGTAATTACTATAGCGTCCGTCTTCCGTTCGTCAGACAATATACAAAAATATTAATATTTGATATAAGTTAATTGCAACACAATTTAACATAAATGTCCAATGGAGGTTTTGAGGGATTGTGAACTAAATACCAAGCGATCAAACAACAAACAAAAAAAAAAAAACAAACAACATTTTAACAACTGTGGGTGTCGGGTTGGTTCCTATTCTGCTTCGAAAGGTACAAAGGTCACTTCATATATATATATATATATATATATATATAATATATATATATATATATATATATATTATATATATATATTATATATATATATATATATATATATATATATATAATGTAAGAATATCACCCGTATGTATAATATTTACCACTAATACCTACCGCTAAGTTTTGCGTAGAAACCTTTATGTTCATTTCTATGAAATGCATCTGTAACAAACACCAGATGAAAGCCTGCCAAAGACGACATGAACGTCTTACCACGGTAGCTGAGTACCACAAGCTTTTGACAGTAAAGTGATTCCAGAGGATATCTTTAAAAATGAAAGTAAGCAACATTATATAAAATATCTATGTTTTAGTTAAAACCACTATAAAACAACATTCAATCTGTGGGACAGGAAGTCTTATCTTACCCACGTAGTAAAGTGCAGTGGTCATCTGAGCCAGTGGTATACTGAATCATGTTCATATTATATGATATGCATGACGTAACTGACAACATTTCTGTTTATATGCGTGTCAGTTGTCTACACCCAGGGGTGTGGACAGAGGAATCCCTCCTTTATAATATAGTACATGTATCTGTGAGAGGTAGGGGATTTCATATAATACCTTCAGATGTATAGTGTTTTAAAATAATATAAGTTATCTTGTTCTGTCTTTTCAAAATTTAAATTTGAATTTTGAATTGTTTTATGTCACACTCGACAATTTTCTCAGCCATAAGTTAAAATATTAGCTTAGGTTCCGTTGGAGCTCGAACCTGCTGTGACCGAAAGTGAAATACTCCATGGTTTAAAGCGTGATACTCTAACCACTCGGCCACAGAACCGGCGGCTTGTCTTTCTAGATAACGATGTGCAGTATAAGATCGTATTTGTTTCTGTACTTTTGTTATCGGTATATGGTATTTTAGTTTTAACTAATGCAAAATAAATATATACCCAAAACTTACACTTAAACTATCTTTGTTACATTGTCCATCATTTTCTAGATCAAAATCATCAAAGTGCAAATTTAGAATTTTCCCAGTGACTGGAGTTATTTCCCAAGAACATTGTAGGTTGTCTGGGTATCCAAAAGGGTACTGGGGTGACTGTATTATCCCACTACCTGATGTAAATGTATACCTACAGTCATCCTGGCAATGACTTGCTGTAAAAAGATAAAGGTATAGATACTATTGCACAACACTTTAGTTAATAGTATGTTATGTTATGTCAGCGTTATCTTCCATGTTGGAAAGATAAACACGTGAAAAGTTAAACACGTGAAAAGTTAAACACGTGGAAAGTTAAATCATGTATTTTAACCTGGGCTCATTATAAACCCCGGTTTTTCTCTTAACATTATATGTAAAAAAAAAGAAAAAATGCGATTTATTAAAGTATTTCTAAATATATCAAAATGTTTGTAAATGTGTTTCCATAATTGTTGTCAGTAATATTCTGAACATTTGTAAAAAACAAATCCAAAGTACTTTATTGACTATATATGATATACTTATTTTGTGTTTAATATCTGTTGATTTTATTCATTTTTCACTGGGTTAAAAACCTATAAATGCGTAATAAACGAAAACAATAATGAAAGCACAACCGTGCTGATGAGATTAACAATTGTAATTTCACTGATTGGAATATACCAGAAAACATTGAATAGTGTGCGGTTTACAAATTGCTAATTTACACATGAGTTGTAATGTCAAAATATGAAAATCCTTGGTAATGCTTAATATTGCCAATGGGCGTTAGGGAATATTCAAAGAATACATTTTATACGTATAGCACAATGAAAATGTATACCTTTGTGATATTTGCAATCCATGGACATTTTCAAAGGTCCATCGAGGGTACACTATCAAAGGTTAGTCCAGTATATACACATAGAATCAAGATGTAGTCTTAATCTCCTTGACCCGTAGAACTCTATGGGAAAGCGCCCCTAAATGAAATATGTCCATCCCTTTGTGATATTTCGGATTTATACTAATATTGAATCTCCACACCCAGGTTATGCTGTAATATATCGTTATTCAGGCTAACTATTAAAGGTTAGCCCAGTATGTAAACGTTAAATCAAGAGGTAGTTCAAATCCCCTAGACCCGTAAAGCACTTTGAGATAGAAAACAATTTTATGGTATACCCCATAATTTTACGTTTGCTATGTGTGAATTCATAGTTTCGCACAGGCTATACTAGAATATTTACCACACACGTTTAGCCCAGTATGTAAATATAAAGTTAAGATATAGTCTAAATCCAGTAGACCAGTAGATCAGTATGCAATATATTCTCAAAATGAAAGATATTCGTTTTTGTGTAAGTTCATAGGTCAACCCAGGCTATAACAGAACATTTCTCACTATGGGATAACTGTGAAAGGTCAGTCCAGAATGCAAATGTAATTAAGATAAAGAGAGACACAAGGTTTTTGATGTGTGTTCTGTGTGTCAATGGCATAGGTCAAATTGTATTGTTATTACAAAGAAATCAATTCTTGTCGTCTGCAATGCACTAAAAGTAAGCTGTCCTTTTCTGTAACCCCCCCCCCCAACAAAATGCATTCGGTTCCGACTTGCCAGCAAATCGAGGAAAGATTGACGAAGTAGTGCATTTTCATATTTGAATCAAAGATACCCACACCCACGTGCATATTTCAAATACACTCAGAACTCGAATTGCAGGCTGAGATTTGTGTCTGACAGTTTTATAAATCGAATTGCAGACTCAGAACTGCGGGCTAGGTTCACACTGGTGTACAGCTTTTAATATTGGGGGTGCCTGTGTTCTATCGATTATAATTATAATATATCACAAAATACAAACATTTGGTATTGAAACTAATTATGCTTTCTAGAAGTCTTTTAGTGTTCTATATTGATAATAGCCACTTAAAGTAGACACCTAAACGTATCTAAATAATTTTATCTTTTACTGTACCGGTGTGTTTAACTCCCTGATCGAAAACTTATCTTTCAACTAAAACACTTAATAGATATAAAGGCTTTTCCTAGAATTGTAGGTGTATGATCTACATTTACACTCTCTCATATTAAAAAACTAGGTCATATTTTTTACTAGTCTTAATGTGACTCTTAATGTGTTCAGAAGACGATATACGTGTTTCAATCAATTCTAAATATTTAGTATTAGTTTAAATATCGAAACACCTACCTGGTATGAGGAATACACCAAATAGCAATGCAGTACCTACGGATAAACACATGTTCCAATAGATTAATGCTATTAATAATATTTTTTTCATGTAAAATGAGATTTCCGAATTATTTGCTTTTGCTTTTGGACGATGAATGAGTTGTTTTGTGTGCACTTATCAAAACAGACTGTCCACAATGACAAATTTTAAACGAAAATCATAAAGAGATAGATAATTTTTTTTTTCTCGGAAGACATGAAATGACTCTCGTCGTCGGCGGAAAATGCATATGCACATTTATGTAATATTTTATCTTGATTTATCTTGTATAAACAGTAACAGGTCAGCATGCCTAACAGTAGAATCAATTGTCCAAACCTTACCTTTGTGAGCGTTATGTTGTATCTGTTGTCGTAAATTAACTTCCAGTATCTTATCGTAGATGTATTGGCCGGAGACAGCTTATATAAACAATGTCGAGTATCAAAGGTTTGTAAGTGCTTTTTTTTCTATTTTATATTTATGCGAAGATAAAAATGTTTTTATATGTGAAAAGGTAATGCAGATTCGAACGCGGTTCTAAACATTGCTACAACTTGATCATACATTATGCATCAGCAAATTCATTCTGTGTTTTGACCTATAAATTACAATGAGCAGTATAGCCACGACACAAAGTTAAAGGTTTTGAATAACAAACAATGATGGTAATCACTTACTCAGGAATATTGTATAAAACTAATTCAAATGTGGTTCTATAATTGATTTGAAAATATATATATCGTCTGCAAGTCATTTTCACTGAACTCGAGAGGTTTCCATATAACATGTCCGACGGGTTTGGCATACTAACAGGAGAGGCTGACGCCTTTGCCTGTTTGGGATTAGGATTTGTTCCTAGTGTTGAAACCATTTGTGTATCTACTTTGTAGTATTATAATGGACATTCGATTATTCATTGGTATTTTGTCATTTTGCTTTCTTACACTAGGTAGTATTTTCTTTTTCAAGTGACTCTTACAGGCTTCCTGTGGATGGTAATAATTAGGAGTCGTTAGGTTACTTTCTGTCATCGCCGCGCGGGATGCGAATTACTCGGATGCTGTAATATATGTTTCTTATATATGTGAAACTTGGAAACACCAAAAATTATATATATATATATATGGATTTAAGAACTTCTATGCCTGTGTATATCTCTTTATGGTCTTTGTATATAAATCTAAGTAGTTAAAATGGAAGAACAAAATAAAAAAATAAAACACAGCCATCGTCCCTTTAAAATGTCAATTATCTAAAGTACCAAAAATGTTTGTGTTTTTAGAATTGTTCAGTCAGTAACTTTTGACTAGTCTAGCATTTTGCAAATAGTTCACAACGGTCTGTACCTACAGATAGTTATTTTAGTCACAAAAAACTAAATCAGTGGCGGATCTTGTCAACTTGTAAACAGGGTATGAGGTTGGTAACATACATTTACCCTTTTAAACTTTTTTTCAGAAAAAAATAGAACTTTAGGGGTTTGCTCCCGTCTGAATCAGCGGTGCACACTGCACATAATTGTAAGAGATGGATTTACGGCGGTGTCCGACGCAATTACACCATCTAAATTCGGCAATATAATTCGCATATACCCGGAACATTTATCTTTTATATGGATTATATTTGATTAATCAACCTTTTTAGATAGATACACAAATTACCTCTTTGTACGCACAAATTGTGAGGACGAATTAGATTTCTGTACGTACAATTGATTCTTTGTACGTGCAGATAATTATTTGTACGTACACAGACTTCTTTGTACGACGCATAAGTTATTTGTACATAAAGGAGTTATTTGCACGTACAAATAATTGTTTTATACAATTCTTTTCTACGTATGAAATAGTTATTTATACGTACAAATATTTATTTTTCGGGATTTGTTTTCTACGGGGCCCTTCTACGATGCCTTACAAATTCACCCTTCAGTACATTTACGTACATTGGGAATATATAGGATGAACACATTTAAACAAAGTTACGTTTACAACCAGCAACTATTTGATTTTTGTGGGTAGAAGGGATCTAGGATAAATTTGTTTTATCATGGATTTTTTTTTCATCGCAATTTCCATCCTAGCTTTTTGTTTTGTACTCAACCCTGTCTTGTAAGTCACCTATGACTGTGTAAATGTCCCTTGCCAATATAGCATATTTTAAGTACAACTATGTATATATGTTCGTTCTAACGCAATAGCGGATCTACATTTTTTTTCAGAAAGGTGTTGGGTGGATTTGAGGCTGATAACATAAAATGAAACTTCATATGTAAATGTTTCTAAACCTATACGATACACATCACCGCACACATTTCTATATGGTATTAACTACACCTGTTTATTAATATGAAATTCACAGATACCAAAGCATTAATCATAAGAAAGATCAAGAGACAATATACAAATCAGGGGAAAATAGACACACACAGGTGCCATGGGGGAGTAAGTATACCCAGTCGGCTGCTGTCACCCACTTTGAGCCTACATATGAATTAAAGTAAAAATGAAGAAGTACAATTAATAATCGAAGCTCAAATCCATTACAACACGGCGAATTAGATATGCAATGGTATCAACATGAAGAACAATTGCGAATCCCAAACAAAATAGGACCGGGTGTCCGGAAGGATAAGCGTCATCTGCTGGCATGCCGCACCCGTCGCAAATAGTCCATAGAAGTCTATCTAGTACGATGAACGGGTCAAGTTCGGTGAAAAGGTCAAGTTTGGTGAAGAGATCAAGTTCGGTGAAAAGCACGATTGGCGAAAGGGGGTCACTGTTTGTGGCCGTGCTCCAGAATACTATCTAATACAATTGAGAGGGGGGCTGATATATAACACGAACATCCATCTCAATAGAAGGTTATTTAAGCAAACATAATCAACATAAGAGCTAAATGCTATGTATTACTTCCCTTTGTCTGTTGTTTGGTTGAAGTTTTTTCCTCAAAAAGTAAAGTATGAGAGGACAACAAATTAAATGTAATACATAATTCTAAATATGCAATATTATCAATCAACTGATCCAACTATTTATGACGCTAAGATATATATATATATATATATATATATATATATATATATATATATATATATATATAGTCAACCAAAGTATATTGTTAAACCACTGATTGATGTAGCATTTGATTTAGACAAAAGCAACATCTGCAGTATGAATAGATAGTTGGTAAATATTGCAAAAATAACATTTGTGAATATTTTGAAAGGAGACATATATATATATATATATATATATATATGTCTCCTTTCAAAATATTCACAAATGTTATTTTTGCATTATTTACCAACTATCTATTCATACTGCAGATGTTGCTTTTGTCTAAATCAAATGCTACATCAATCAGTGGTTTAACAATATACTTTGGTTGACTATAACCACTTCACGCATATAATAATAATAATAATAATAATAATAATAATAATAATAATAATAATAATAATAATAATAATGTTTTAAAAGAAGAAGACGAAGAAGAAGACGAAGAAGAAGAAGAAGAAGAAGAAGAAGAAGAAGAAGAAGAAGAAGAAGAAGAAGAAGAAGAAGAAGAAGAAGAAATGCTGTGATGATAATTTAATTTTACAAATATTTTCATAATAACTTTATATAGGATTATACATACTTCTAGATACAATCTAGATACGAAACATCACCCAGAGGAGGGATCAGCCTGCCTTTTTTTTCTGCTCCAACATGTAATCAGGTTTCTCTTTTGAAATGTTTCATAGACATGTTACAATAAAATTGTACTACAGCTATAATTTATTCTGTACTCACTTACTATATAAGCAACCAGTTGTCGTCAAAATTTATTTGCATAAGGCCATCGGGACTGTAAAATAGGATTTCAGTTCTTTATCATGTTGAATAGTTTTTATTTGATAGGCACATTACTATAATTGTTTATTAGAATAACTAGGATTAAATACAAATTCTGATAATCCTACATACACACATAGCTCACTTTCGAAGGACGAGATCCTTTAAAATTACATGTCCGTATTATGCTCTTTTGATGTACCCACAACTGATACATATTTTGAGCTTCCATATTTATATTAGATACATAAACTTCATTAAACCCCAATATAAGCAAAAGTACATAGCAGGACCCAGCAAATGTTTTACCAAACCTTTATCTTTAGCCCTTACCAAGATGCTGACAGCCGTTCATGAGAAACGTCAGGAATATTGCACATTTGCTTATTCCAGAAAAGGTTTAAATCAAACGTGGATACTTAACAACTCTGAACAACTTTTAGAAAATTTGAAGGCACATATTTTTTTCTATTTCACAGAATCAAACATACGACTGTTCTTCTCTTTACACAGCAATTCCTCAAAAAAAAAAATTAAAAGAAATTCTTTTTACCATCATAGTCAAGTGTTTTTTTTCCCTTTAAATATGGTACCCGGAAATTTAAATATCTAGTGATCGTGCCCTTTTATTGCCCGACTTGTTCCTTTATTCATACGAAGGTGACTTTATTCAGAAAAATGCTGAATCAAAAGAGGAAATATCTAGCGGTGTCTTTTAACTTGACGATGTGTCAGTTAATAATGACAATTTGCATACATGTCAATACGATATATCCACGCGAACTAGAAATTAAGGATAAAACAGAATCAAGCACGCTTCATACTTTGACATTCTACTAACTATAAACACAGACGGGGAATTGGCAATTAAGCTATACGACAAACGCGACAATTTCGGCTTTCCCATGGTAAATTTTCAACATTTAAGTGGTGATATCCCTCAGTCACCCTCATGTGGAGCTTAAATTTCACAAATGATCAGATATGCCAGGTGTGGTCAAGAAACATATTTCATATTTAGATGTAAACTACTCACTGACAAATTATTGGTATAAGGATATCGAAAACCGCGTTTGATATCAACGTTCCGCAAATTTTACGATCGATGCAATAGCCTTCTTTGCGATTACTCTGTTTCACCAAGTGAAATGTTGAGTTTCTTTTCCGTGCCTGTTGTTAAGACGTCCGTACCAATTGTAACGTGATTTCGTTGTTCACATATTTCATTTGGACGTAACTGTGTACTGACGGCGGGTGTGACCGATCGACAGATGATGCTTACTCCTCCATGGCACCTGATCCCAGCTCTTGGTTTCCAAAGGTCCGTGCCTGTACATTTTTGCCAGGTTTGTTTCTATATACTGGATATCCTAAAGCTGTATACTTTGGTATCTGAGATTGTTTGATTTGTCATTAGTATTTTCATTAATATCAAAACAACAACTGAAATGATGATGAAAATGTACATTAAAGCTGTCATCTCAACTTTTAAACTAGGGTTAGGGTTATTTTAATCAAATAAGAAAATAATAATATCGATTTTGAAACATACCCAGTGTTTTACTTCCATTGATCGCCATATTTGTTCAGTTTTCTGAATAGAAACAAGCCCCCCACAACCGATATAAAAGGCTACTTTGCAAAATCAATCGTCATTGTCTAACTACGGTCACAAAGAACAAACATGTGAAGTAATGAAGTTTGAGTATAACTCACCTACATGTTGAAAATAAATATTGATATCAACAAAGTTCATTTACTCTATCTGGACATCGAGCCGACTAAGATACAGTTCACAAGCATGTAATTAATCAGTTTATAATATGAGGATATCAAACAAAATTCCAAATTACCAACGAGACAATCGTAAAATCATAAATTAACAGAATGAATAGAGGCTCAAGACCACCTGTTATGATATGCATGCCCTCACTTCCGCCATAACGGATCAAAGAAAAGTCAGACCAAGGTCAACTCAGAAATATATATTCGAACATTCGGCTCGTTTTACTGGACCACTTTCATCCATTTCGAAAAAATGATAGCAATGTTTCACAGAAAAGTCTCTTATAACGTTTATATGTTGTCATCTTTATGAGAAATATGAGAAATGGTACCTTGTCATTGATTATGTGCGGGCGACCCGACTGCTCACTTTTCCGACTTCACTAGAATGTATGACGCTATGTTAACAACATAACGAAAGGGTGCAGATTACTGGTAGGATTTTATTTATTTTTACTTTCAAAGTGTATCTTATTTACGGATACTTAGATAATGAATTTTAAACTTATTATTAAATCCATCTATAACGTGTCTTTACTGAAATTTTTGATGTAAAGATTCATACGGAATATTTATGATTTGAGTAAAGCGTATGTTTTAATTGCATGTCATCTGTCCATTTTTTCGCTTTGAAAGTACAGGTGTGGAATAACGGTCGTTCTGCGATACAACAGAATCAAGAACACACGGTTCATACTTAGACATTTTACTTAATATAAACACAGACGGGAAATTAGCAACAAAGCTATACAATAAACGCGACGATTTCGGCTTTCCCATCGTCAATTTTCCACATTTAAGTAGTAATATCCCTCAGTCACACGCATATGGAGTTTATATTTCACAAATGATCCGATATGCCAGGGCGTGCACAACATATGAAGATTTCATATACAGAGGTAAACTACTCACTGACAAATTATTGACACAGGGGATATCGAAAACCGCGTTTTAATGTCAACGTTCTGCAAGTTTTTACGGTCGGTATAATAGTCTTGTTTGCGACTACTCTGTTTCACTAAGTGAAATGTTGAGTTGCCTTTTCGTCGGCAGTTTGTTGAGAAGTCTTGTACCAAATTGTGGCGAGGATACACTCCTCACGTGTTTCACTGGACTTGACTGTGGACTCACAGCGGGTGTGACCGGTCGACAGGGGATGCTTTCTTCTCCATGACACCTGATCCCACCTCTTGGTTTCCAGAGGTCCGTGTCTGTCCATTTTTTTCCGGATTTGTCTCTGTGTCCTGGACATTCTATTGATTTACACTTTGGTATCTGAAGTTTTTATATTCATATCGATCTATGTATTGTAAAATGTTTACCACCACATCACAATCCATTGGCATTTATTAGCAAACACGATTAGTTTATAATCAAACAATGAATTGAAAATTATCATTACATTATAGATGAAATTAATTATTCGGATTTTATTTAGTGCCCTGGAACAGTTTACATTGATATTTTTCATTAAGCCAAATAGAATACAATATAATCATTGAAAAACTACAGTGATAAAAAGCTCATATTTATTTGATAAACGTAATAAAAATGTAATAAAAGTGTATCTTTGGTAATTAATTGGAGGACTTTAATCAATTTGTAATCATAAAATTCTTGTCACCGATGTTGCTTTCTACAATCTCAGCTCTAATGGTATTCACATCATTAGCTAGCATTATCAATTGTTCCTGTTGTCTTTTTACAGTTCCTATTGCTATTTAAATATCACCACCGAGCTACTAATTACAAACAATCAATTTGTTTAAATCAAAAGATACCAAAACCGAAATAGATGTATTTATCAAATCTGGTTTGTGCTTGAATATGCCGAAACTGGTTCGTTTCTGAATACTTCATATGTATGTCTGTCGTCAGCATTTGATTGTCTCACTGTTTCATAATTAGCATTTTCAGTTCGTATTTGCATTTCTTGTGCGTGGTTTTGCCGGTTATTAACTGATTGCGACTCAGTTCTCGTCACATTGCCGTCATTTTGCTTCCCCGTGGCCTTCTTTGTATTCCAGTTACGGAAGGTTTCAATAAGTATAGATGGCCGTCCACGTCTTTCAATGTAAAGCAGAAAGCTCAAACAAGCGACAATCGTTACACTTAGAATACTGACTGTGATCAATGCGGTTGTTAGATGTTTTATTTTTGATGATGGCTGATTTCCTGTAAAAAAAAACACACATGTAGTATAGTAAAACTATACAATTCATAATTCAACGTATTGCCTTGGAAACAAATTATACCACAGTTACATTGAAATCTAATCAGATACAATTTTCTTTTAGTATTTTTCCGCATTGTTTGAAGACAAATAGTGGTAGGTTAAAAAGTTTGTGTCTTGAAAATTCGACTTTAACAATACATCCACTGTTGTCCAATTATCGGCATTTTACATGATCAGATTCCCGTACCAATTGACGATTGTCGTATTGATGTATATGCTTTATGTAATGTTAGTGAAGAAGTATTATCTTCAAAAATCTTTAGCAAAATGCTAACATTACTTGAAAATTAGTAAGCGATTTAAAGCAAAAATACAATAATTTGTTAACTTTGAATAACAATGGATGGATGCATAGATGTAAAAAAATATTATTTTTATTATATATATATATATATATATATATATATATATATATATATATATATATATATATATATATATAATATTGCATACTGTAACTTCGTCATCATGCAGCATTACATTCGGAATAAGATTCATTGTATTGCCGAAATAAAAATTCCGATCATTGCATTAATATGATCATTAGTTATACGATATTGAGTTGTCGCGTATCAATCTATGTTTTTAAACTAATCCGTTGGCATCCAGTGATGGGATATAAAACTTGTGACAATGTATCTAACAAAATACCTTATCATTTAGAGTAAGCAGGTAAAGTAAAATATATCGGCGGTTTCTAAAAGTCGGGGAATGTTCTTACCAGTTAGAGACGGGTATACCCTTCTCTGTTGCTACAATGTTGTATAATGATGGTTTTAGTACTAATACATATGCATTACATTATTCTATAAAACGTAAAAGCAATTATATATGTAAATATGTTGAATACAAACCAATCAGATAACTGCATACCTGTTGTCAAGGTTGATCTGGACACTTCATATTTAACAACCGGCGTGTATTTCTTACTGGTAGTAGAATGTACTTGTGGAGCGGTAGATAACAGTGCTATGAATGATGAAGAGTTGTACCATTAATTGAGGAAATAAAATATGATAGAGAATAGGAGAGAGAGAGAGAGAGAGAGAGAGAGAGAGAGAGAGAGAGAGAGAGAGAGAGAGAGAGAGAGAGAGAGAGAGAGAGAGAGAGAGAGAGAGAGAGAGATAACGCGTTAAGCCAAAAGGGACCTTCGTGACAATGAAGTAGAAATGAGCAGTTGATGTTACGTTACAATCAGCACACAAGTTGTAAAAGTGTGGACGCACATACGTCAGCGACTCTACATTTTGATGCAGGCGTTTTGATTATTGTAGTGTCTACTCGTTCCTTAAAATGTATTTCGAGATGAAAACTTACGAAATTAAGATGCTGAGTAAATATGAGTTAAAATTAAAAAAAAATAGCAAACAAACAAAACACACAAACGAGAAACACATTAAAGAAGACCTGGCGTAGGTAATATTTTGTCTTTGTTCTGATAAAGGTTTTGGTTTAGATCATTATGAATGATAATTTAGATGCATACAACAAAAACTCTAATATAGGTACGCTATGAATGTTATAGCACACGATTGTATAAGGAAGCTTCTGTAGTTCTACCCCTAGTTTGATAATGTGATTAGTATATCGCTTGTTTTTTTAAATTTTATCGCAGTAGAACCTAACTGCACAGCGGGTGTTTTACTTAATGAAACTGAAAACCATCGCGACGGATTCAAATAAAAGATAATAAAATACATATATTTATCTCGAAATCACCGCAAAATGATTTAAAGCTTGTTGCATCGTTAAATGAAGACAAAGTATACCTTCCAAATGTCCCCGATAAAGGTGAACTCTCGAATTTAAGTTTCAATCGCAAACGATAGCTTTTACATTTCCATAGTTCATGTCCTGTTGGTGATTAATATGACCTAATGTGGAACAATATTCCAACAAAAAAAAGGAATTCTAATTATTTCGGCATCAAGTAATATCGAAACCGAGAAATGTGGGTACTTATGTAAGTAAATTCGGCATTTGTACACGTTACTTCGGCATCTGTACACGTTACTTCGGCATCTGTACACGTTACTTCGGCATTTGTACACGTTACTTCGGCATTTGTACACGTTACTTCGGCATCTGTACACGTTACTTCGGCATCTGTACACGTGACTTCGGCATTTGTACACGTGACTTCGGCATTTGTACACGTTATTTCGGCATCTGTACACGTTACTTTGGCATTTGTATACGTTACTTCGGCATTTGTACACGTTACGTTGGCATCTATACACGTAACTTCGGCATTTGTACACGTTACTTCGGCATCTGTACACGTTACTTCGGCATTTGTACACGTTACTTCGGCATCTGTACACGTTACTTCGGCACTTAAGTTTTCGTTATTCAGGTATTTTCGGCAAATGAAAAAAAAGGTTGCTAGTAGATAATATTGATTACGACAACTTAATTGATATCTCATGATAAATTTTAATTGACGGACATTAAATTTCAACATGTATTTTTGGAAGTTCCGAAAATTCTTGCTTACAATTTCCGAAATACTCGGTGCCGAAATTACCCTATACCAAACCTTTTCTGAGTTTGAACTCATCAAGTAAAATTCGAGTATATCCGTATGCCATGGGTATAAAATGTTCAGAATTATTTGTTTGCGGATAATATGCCATTGGGCTGTTCAGTTATGCTGTTCAGGGAAAAACAAGTTCGGTGAAAGTTCTGTCGGACATTCTTCTGTCGGAATAATGATATTATTCCATTTCGGTATCATCAATTTACTCGGGTTAAACAAAATAAAATGATTCCGATGGAAAATAGAAAGCAAACAACACTCATTATATTAAACAAAAACAGAAAAAAACCTTCCTCGTGCATTTATAATTGTGTTTTAAAACACAGAGGAATCGTATTTGGGACACTTTTAAACGTTTACAAAAGACACACTGATATTTATTTTTTTATATGGATAATGTTTTCTGAATCAAAATTCTTTTGAGATTGATAATCAGGGCGTTGTATTAGATGATGAGCAGGCAAAATTTGTGTCTGCGTGCAGAAAACTAATACGTCATCGGGCTTCCACAATGTTGCCTTACAATGAACCCAACACTTTTGGTTATCGCAGTGAGTGGTTCAATTATATTCTGGTCGGATGCACACCCTAACGTTACCAAAAAACGAGAAAACATTTAAAGTTGAAAAATTAGATACAAAATATTCGAAATTTCGTCCTTCATAACGCTCGGCGAAGTCTAAAATCTAAATTCGCACCCATTCTAAATTGAAATCCTCGGCCCACCTCTGGTCATATATGTATTGTGTAACAGTTTAAATACTATAAATCTCTGTTAACAGCACTTTTAAAAAAAAAATAGATCCGCCGTTGAATGCAGTCATGCGAGTTGCTAGATATCCGCCATGTTGTAAATTGTTTATTTACCGGTTAGGTATAAATACAAAATTTACAACATAACAAGTTGTCATGTTGTAAATTTTGTTTTTACACCCTGTATGTAGATTCAAAATTTAAAACATGCTATATACATCATGCGCCTTCACACAGGGAGTAAATGTAATTCACGAAATTATATCCACTCTCCACATTGCGAAATTCTGAGTGACAGAAATTATGAAGATGACAAACAAATAAATGAAATCTGAAAGAAAGCTTTCAGGTGAGTGATCATGGCAGAGAAGATTAATTTTCACATACAAATTAGACATTACCTTGGTGACCAATTATTATCCCGCGCAAAAGACTGGACTAAAACAAAAGAAAACGTATGACCGTTATATAGGGTTCTAAGCCATTAGGTGGTGGTAACATGAAAATATCACACTTTTTCAATTAACATTAGTATTAGGTGATTGTCTTGACTAGTGTTTATTATGCTGGCTTGTGTTAATACTGTTTTTGGTTCTTCATTTTACAAGCGAGTTTCGCTCGGTCAATGGGGTATCTGTTCTGTTTAAGCAACAGATCGCTTATGATAAATGTTCATTTAAATTTCTATGAAACATTTGCTTCAATTGTTGAAACGATCCTTCGTTTAATAAATAAGTTAGATAGGACAATGATCACCATTTGTTAGCGTTTAAAACCTGAGATGTGTTTAGGTTGATCGGACCCGTTCAACTCCGCAACTGAAAATTAAGGTTCTGTTTATCCTAGGTTTGCTTTCGAGCGATCCCGTTGATCTGCATCACTTTTTCTGGGTGTTGCTTGCACGTATTTTAATCATTTTACTAATATTTCTGGACAGAATCCCTTTTCATATAATTTTATTATCGTCTGCTTTTTGAGGATTTTAGGTCGCGACTTCCGGGCGCCATGTTTAGTGACGTGTATATCACTGCAAACTGGTACATCCATGCATGTCTAGATCAATGCAGTGGTACTTCAGCTAGTGACAGCTGAAGTTTCAATTTTTTCTGTAACCAAATATTAAGACACTAACGGATTTTTTTATGAAAGAATTATGTTTGCACATTATTGGCACACACACACACACACACACACACACACACACACACACACACACACACACACACACACACACACACATATATATAATATAATATATATATATTATATATATATATATATATAATATATATTTATATATATATACTATATATATATATATTTATATATATTCAAAAAAGTTCTATCAAAATGTGCGAAATGTAAAAAATCTAATTAGTTTTACTACATGTCCGCCTTATTGATATAACTTTTTGGAATATATTACGCTGTGCACGGCTAAATTAGTCTCTTTTATTATTATTATTATTATTATTATTATTATTTTTATTATTTTTTATTATTATATATATATATATAAATATTATATATATATATATTATATATATATATATATATATATATATATATTAATTAAACAATTTGCCACCGAGAATACATCTGTATTTACCTTTACGTTTCACTTTTTTATATCACTAATTTTCTAACCTTATATTTTTACATTGTTTTAAGAATTTTGGAACTCCGTATGCAATCTTCCTTAAAATAGATTATACAGCATCACCTGATATAACGCAACATGAAGACTATGTCATTACGTACCTGTTGAATGTTTCACACTGGAAAAACGACTGCCTGGAAATGCTGAAACAATATGAAAATAGTAATAAGCAATGTTGTTGCTAAAGAATCATAATCATAAACGTTCTTTGGGACATTAAATATCACATATTAACTTTTACACACACACACACACACACACACACGCACACACACACACATATATGTATATATACTTGAGATTGACACACATTTTACCTGGGACTGACACATATTTTTCCAGGGCCTGGTAAACATTTACCTTGAACTAGCACATACATAAATAGGACTGATATATATTTACCTTGGACAGATGCACATTTACCTGGGACTAACACATATGTTTTTATTAGTACATTTGTATACATTTGTTAAATATACATACAATCGGAAATATAACTATTGTATCGAATGATTCATAGCATATCTCGTGAAATATAGATAAAACGTCACAAAAGCAAATGGTTTGTATTATTACTCTGAAAATGAGTACTTTTTTATCGACATTTTAATACCAGATTAAAATGTGACCTAAAATATATAAAACCTATATAAATTGGTAAATCCCGACAACTCCCCCCACCCATTGTCGTGTACGTAGTTGCAGCTCACTGACAGTAGGCTGATCAACAGAAGATCATGTATTACATTTGTTACTTATATGTTCATTGAATGGCGGAAGCAGTAGTTTGTGGGTGATGGATGGTGGCTGAAAGTAAAACGAGGAATGCACTTTAATGTTTCACTGGCATTGCCGATAGCTCACCGTACATGTAATACTGGTTAGAGACTGATCAATAGGATATCATAGATCACTTTTATTACTTACATGTTGATTGCTTTTCAGAAACAGTAAATTTTGGGAGAAGGGTGGTGACTGAAAGTAAAACGAAGTACACATATTAATGTTTCATTGATAGTGCCGACAGCTAACTCACAACTCTGACATATATCCTATTGATCTGATATAAACTAAGCTATGATTCCATATTCTGCTTATTAATGGCTTATGTGATTGACATGAATGTTGGTAATTGATTGGTGCATAATTATGGTAAACATTAAACTGTTGCACATTTTCTAATTTCATTATCTCATTTATACACTTGGTGTTTTTGTTAAAGTAATTACAAAATTCACTTGTTCTTACCTCTTTCGCGTTATATTGAAAATGATGAATCGCCAGTCGAATTGTATGGTTTCATGTCTGAATGTTCAGCTGTTGACAAAAAAAGTCGGTCGGTCGACTTTAACATATTCCGAGCGCGTAAAGGACAGAGATCTCCTGACCGAATTACGATTTGATATGGCGAAAAAGTTTAACTCAAAGGACATTGCATACTGAAATGCAGCTGAATGTTTTGAAGGTATGGGAAAAATAAATTCTAATAAAACAAATTATTTACAACATACTATCTTCTACAACGTTTTACGTGCTTGATAGTGTATTTGAACACACATTTTATCATATTCTGGACTATATGTCAGGAGACAAAAATAATCATTGTGACAGCGTATATCGATTTAAGGATACTGATATGACGAAACATTAGTCTGATAATGGATAATTTCTGAAAGTAAATTCAAGTAAATTTAATTGCAATGCATGTTTCCGGTTATCACGTACCTGTAATATGTTTCCCGGAGGAATAAGAATCCCTTTGGAAAGCTGGAACATAAAACATAAAAAAAACAGTTTAGTTAAGAAATATTAAACGGAAATGATATCACTGATCAATTGCAATTAATCATCATTTTAATTTTCAAAATCAAATCCAATAGTGCACATTACTGTACCTTGAATGTTAATTTGTACATTTTTATACGTAAAGCACGAAGATTTGATAAGTGAAACCAGGTAGGTAAGTTGGCAATGTGCGTTTGTCTGTATATATATATATGTATGGTGCAGTGCAGTGGAGTTGCAGACATAAGCATTTACCGGTCGATTTACAAACGACAAAGCCACAATCACATTCACAATTTCGTCAAAACAACAGATTACTTATAATCGTTCAAAACATATGAAAACATAAGTTTATAATTCCGTTTTTAACACTAATGTAACTGCAAACAAATACCAATTAACCGTTTTCAAAAGCTGCCGCCATGTCCGGTGGAGGTTCACAGTAAATACGACTTGTTGTTTAAACTTAATAACATAGTCGAATAGATATGGAGGTTCGTTCTCATTTGCATATTCAAACTATGAAACTAGAAACAATTTGTTGGTTAGGCGACTCTTAATTTTTACAGAATCATCCTGAAATTATTAACCGGACAAAGAAATACCTAGCTTTCAGGCTCAAAGATCTGATCAGAAAACGGATTGATTATCCTTCAACAGGAAATAGGTTGTAAAAGAGACAACTAGTGAAAACGTCGCTGGCGAGCTCCCATGAGATATTTTGATTTTATAAGTCGAAATTTTGAAGATCCCATACATTAATTATAACTGTTTTACCATTCGAAAGCAATACAACGCTAGAGTGATCTTAATACTCCTAAAATGAAGGGAAGAAAGTCACCTGATGTAAGGCTGAATGCTAGTTGGTTTGCGATTCTGCTCGCATGGTACATTTGGAATTTTGCAAGAGATAAATGCGGGGGGGGTGTATATTACCATGGTTTTTATTTTAATTTGACATGTCTTGAATGCTTTATTTTGTAGAATACCGGCGATGAATAGGACATATTTATCTTTCTCAAAATGTAAACACTGATTGATTGAAACAAAAAAATGAAGCGAATTTAAAAAACGGACAGATACCAAAGTCAAAAGGGTTCCGGAAACCATGGTTACATTGAGAGAATTATTTCCTCAAAATGAATCAAGTTTCAGCAAACATGGTATATAAAAGAATAGATAATGAGGAATGTTCAGGAAATTATTTTAATTGTAAAAGCTCTGAGAGACCATTTTCTAGTCCCCAGACATGACGTTTTTTCTGTGGCATACAGACGTAATTAATTCAATTCCATGTTAAAAGAACATACAACAGACACCCTCTGTTTTTTATAACAATATCACCAAATTCAGGGGGGGCGTTCAACCAATGTAAACCATCTGAATTCGCCATTTTACTGTGATATCTTGAAAATTTAAATCATGTTAAAATATATTACAAAATCCAGTAATGCTTATATGGCGTTTAAACAATTACGCTCTCTGTTTCTTTATGATTTCATGGTAACGTTACGTTTGTAAAGTTATCCGCATTTTTATATTCCATACCGGTTTATTTCCAATTATTTCAAAAATTAAGAAACAATGTAAAACATTTTAAATACCAAAGTATAAATCTTTAGGATGCCCAGGACACAGATACAAATACGGGCAAAATGAACAAACACGAAGCTCTGGAAATCAAGAGGTGTAATCAGATGCCATGGAGGAGTAAGTATCCCCTGTCGACCTGTCACACGCGTCGTGAGTCCACAGTCGAGTGTTAGGAGAGAGAGAGAGAGAGAGAGAGAGAGAGAGAGAGAGAGAGAGAGAGAGAGAGAGAGAGAGAGAGAGAGAGAGAGAGAGAGAGAGAGAGAGAGAGAGAGAGAGAGAGAGAATCAGTATGGAAAATGAGATTCAAATAAAGTTCGTATTTGGCCCGATCCGCGTAACAGGCGATACAGGAACTGAACGAATTGAATGGAAGTAGTTCACTTTCAAAAGACGGGATCCTTCAAAATCACGTGTTCGTATTTTATCCATTCTTACGTGAATTATTTCGTTTGTTCGAGCAGAAAGTAGATAACTTATGTTGCTTCTCATTATAGTATGTGTTTTTAACAAAATTTGAACAGCCTATTTAAAACGGACTCTAGAGTTTGACACAATATTTAAATAATGCAGACAACGCAAAAAACTAATAGTACTCGCCCTCGTTAACTAAATCACTAAAACCAGCTAACGTATAGGACTAATAGCCATGTGTTTTACTTTCAAAGACTTTGTATACTCATACATTGTATTACAGAATGGCGGCAAATATACATGTATGCGCTCAGACGATGATTCTCTACATTCAGTGATGTCTTTATTGAAGATTAGACCACCCAGATATATTCATAAATATATATCCATAATATGCAATTTATCTAAAAGGTATCTATAGTTAATCTACTACATGTAAAGTTCAATCCACCCCGACACATTTGGCAGACATGCATGAACGAAATTTGGTGAATTTAGATCACAAAGGTAAGAATTGCAAGTTATAAATCGGAAGCATTATGTGTAAATATTAGTTCTTGATACTGGCATACATTTTATATTTAAGATTAATGCTCTTTTCTGTACGCACTTGGTGTTTCTTTTCATAAAGTTTTGTCGTAGTGTTAAAGTGATATACCAATTAGTTATTCAATTATAATTACAGTGAACTCTTTCAGATTTCATAATAAACTCTTAAAATATTATGGTAACAAGGATATATCGAAAATAAAGACAACAGAACAAAAACAAAAGTTTCCATATTGAATACCCTAATCAGGAACGAGCTCGTAATGTATAAGTCTAGAGGGAAATTCTTTCCTGAATTGAACTTTTTTGTTTGGTGAAACCAGGTTTCCTTGTGCCAGTAGAAAGATGTGCCTTGCGGTGTCATTTTTATTACCGTAAGACATTGATCTGTTGAATTAAATATTTTACGTCGCTGTCGTATGAAATTAGGTTTGTTTACATTGCACTTATTCGATCTCTGTTTTCATTAATTCGTCGGCATGTCAGAATTGTAACTAATACATTTGCACCAAAACCAATTATATATGTAAATTGGTTGAATACCAACCAATCAAATAACTACATACCTGTTGTCAAGGTTGATCTGGACACTTCAAATTTAACAATAGGCGTCTGTTTCTTACTGGTAGTAGAATGTACTTGTGGAGCTATAGAGAACAGTGCTATGAATGATGAAGAGATGTACCATTAATTGAGGAAATAAAATATGACTGAGAATTCGTTTCTATTACGAAAGGGGGCAGTAGAGAACCCGTTGATATTTTGTGTTTTTTTATTTCTCTAATTGAATGGTTTATTTAAGTACCAATGGGTTTTTTTAAACAACAGAACAACAGTAAATCGTTTGTGCATTTTCAATAGCATTTGAATCATACACTTTCAAAACCATGGACACAAACACATACACACACACACACACACACACACACACACACACACACACACAAACATCAAAGTTGAAACTGTAGTTTGCAACTACATACGTTTGTTGAATTATATCGATCATGTTGATTACTGAAATGAATAAATAAATGTAACGTTTTTCTTATTTTAACATAAACATAGGTATCGTGCATTTTTGAAAAGCGACCATTACCTATTTCTTCATACCTGTGGCTATTGTCCCAATATTGTAGCTAGCTATTGTAGTCCGATCTGTCTGGTGGTTTTCATTGATCACTATAGAGTACTAGTGTACAAAAATGTAGTTCAACAAAATAATATTCAAAACGTCAGGATGTATCTTATAGGTCCATTAGTTTTTTTTATTATATATTTTCCTTTTTTAACTCTTAAAATTGATATACAAGAACAAAAATAATAACTATATACATGTGTGTGACTGTGTGTGTGTGTGTCTGTGTGTCTGTCAGTCTGTGTGTCTGTGTGTGTGTGGTTGTGTGTGTGTATGCGTGTGTTTGTGTGTGTGTGTGTGTGTGTGTGTGTGTGTGTGTGTGTGTGTGTGTGTGTTTCTCACCTTTAAATGATGCATGAAATCCTCTGTAATTTCCTCTATTACCATCTGTGACAAATCGCAAAGTGAAAATCCCCAATGGCGAGAAAAATGTCTTCCCCTGTATTGAAGTCCCGCATGCTTTTTGAAGTAAATTTCCTCCATAACTTATCTAAAAATATATTTTACATAATGATATGTCATATAATTTGTCATCATATTTCAAAGGAAAACTAATTTTGTATTTTTTGTAAAGTAAAATCAATATGAAGATATTGCATATTCAAAAAGATATGTGCATTTTAAAATAAAACATCTTTTCATAAAACGTTGTTTGATTGCCTTTCAATAAAAGTTTCTACAGAACTCGAGAAATGGCATGCGAGTTACCCCGCCTATCTGTGACGCCACACGTGTGACGTGTAAAAAATGCTGACGCATGAAGACTGAGTTGTCTTATCAATTTACTAATAAGCAAGTGAACATTTAGAAGAAATGTTTTAATAGATTAGGAACTAGTTACTGTTTTAGTTTAGTGTTTTATCACTACATGTAAATTCCCGACGATTTACTAACACTGTGGGGCCTCCGTGGCCGAGTGGTGAGAGCATTGCGCATTAAATCACACGGCCTCTCACCTCTGGTTCGAATCCCGCTAGCGTCATTTCGAATTAAGTGGGGAAGTTTGCCAGTTTTCTTGCGGAAGGTCGGTGGTCTTTACCCGGGTAACCGGGGTTTCTCCTCCACCAATTAAACTGGACGCCATCATATGACTGAAAAATTGTTGAGTTTGGCGTAAATAAAAAAAAATCAAATCAAATCAAAATAACGCTGTATATTCACATGTGATCGCATATGGTTGTTAAAAGAAAATAGACTAGCATACCTTATTAGTTTCGCATAGGAAAAGCATGTATTTGGTCGTCATCATTATTATTTTTGTTCTGTGGATAAATGTAATGCGAAGGTGTTATCTTGACATCGAATATTGAAAGTCCAAATGCATAAAAAAGATGTTAAGGTGATATGAGCTGTCGTGGGCGAAACATTTTTTACATGTCCATTTTATGTGATATCGTATCTCATATGTATTCCAAAGGGACCATCTGGTGGTTAGAATAACAAATGCATGTGTAAAATTGCAACAACCTTCCCAAACGAACCCGTAATATCAGTTATTTTTTGTCCGCCATTGCTATGAGCATTGCAAATTAATTTTCGGTAATTTTTTACGAAGATTACCGATTGTCCAATAAACACGTGCTATTTAATTTGCAGTTAATATACATTTTATTCTTATAACCCTTTGCGTTTATTTTCGTACATCATCATTGCATACCTAAATCAGGCAATGAAGGTCTTTTTCGTCGTTTCAAAACATTCGTTTCTGACATTGTCCACGTGCCGGATATATCGGGTGATCTCGACTCATTTTTAACTCATTGCATTCTCGGCGTTATTATTCTTGACACATATTAACTGCCCAACTCTACCGGACATGGTGGCACGATTGAGGTACGCATAATTTTCAGTTATATTGTTTTGATTTTGTAAATGTCAGCTTGCAGGGAAACAATAAAGGTAGGATTTTTTTTCTTTTAGTGACCTGATATATTTATTCGTATATTCTTCCGATTTTCTTCAGGCATTTAAAATAGCATTGAAAAGCATATATTTTACATAATACATGCACTTTCCAACAAAAATCACGTCCTGTATTTTTAAAGTAAATGTAAAACACATAAAAACCATCCGACTTTAACATAATCCGAGTGCGTAAATGACCAAGATCCCCTGATCGAATTACGAAGTACATTTGATATGGCGAAAGAGTTTATCTGAAAGGCCATTGCATAAGGAAATACAGTGGCTTTTGTAAGGTATGGGAAAACTTAAATTCTAATAAAACAAAGCACTGGAGCTTTGTACTGTGCAGCCTTAATACTATGTAACTGATATACATATTGTCGTCTTTCACTTGATAAAGGCAAAGTGACCGAAAATTTGTGAAATTTGAGTGTTTTTCTGTTTTTTTTTTTGTTTTTTTTTGCATACTGATACTTCCCTATATATATATATATATATATATATATATATATATCAGATTTATATATATATATATATATATATATATATAATATATATATATATATTATATATATATATATATAATATATATATATATATATATATATGCTTATATATTTATGCCTCCTTCCAGAACTTAGATTCTTTTCATCAACTCTCCTAATTACTATTAAAAACATTCATTTATTTACAAAATCCATTTTTTCCTAGCTAGGTAAAATTTGATCAAACGCCATGGTATCCATGTATTTTATTCTTTTATTAGAGCTGGTGGATAAAGAGGACATAAGATTGAAAGTTGTTACCCCCTAAAATACCACATTTTTATAACAATTCGGTAACTGTAAAAACTGCAAATCATCGCTTGTTTCTGTATATGATCAATTTAAAATGTTTAAGAATTATTTAGAGTCAATTAAACAAGTTCTTGGTATTTAGCGAAGAAATAACACCTTGAAGTATGCCGAAATTTAGTATTTTAAACAAAAAATTATGTAAGAGAAAACTGTACCACCGTTTGACCTAGATTAGGCAATGGAATCCATCACAATGAATCGTCCATGTAACTTTCACAAAAGTATCATATACAATAAGAAAGTAATGATAATTTATGTCAAAATATGACTGTACCCAAATAAACAGACAGAGACAAAGGATGCCAGACAATGTGAAGCTGTGTTTCATAGCTGACACAAAAATACACGACTGTTAAATTAATTTTGTCACAATGAACAACTAAATTTACTTCTTGATGCGAATTCACCATTCAATTTATGTCTTTATTGGACAAATTTGTGTCACCTGTCATTTTTGTTCAGATTGCCAATATCAGTTCCAGTTTATATTGATATATTGACATTCTGGTTACCTGACCAGTTGTCCTTCTTCCCTTTAAGCGCACGGGTGGGACGCCGATCAGTGAAATTTGATGGCAGAATAAACAGATATCCTGTCGTTTTTCACCTGAGATAATTTGAAGATATACCAATGAAAAGACAAACTAAAAAAAACTTGTAACATGTACAATACATTTCTACATCGATAATGTTGGAAGAGAACAACTGCATATATAAATATAAGGATTGATTTTCATTTTTTAAACATCATCGGGGTATAAAAGCAATTGCTCATGGAAAAAATCCGGTGCAGCAATCCTTCTATTTATATATTGCCATTTTTCAGTGAAACTGTAGTCCACAAAATGCTAAATTCATTCCAGAATACTGACTTTGCGGGGGTATTTACATATGACGTAATAGATCAACAGTTGTTTTAACATGAGAAGTACTTCTCTTTTCTGATCGCAAATACTAAATGGAATGAAGGTTTAATTTCTTTTTTTTTGTCTCATTATGAAAGAAACTAGTGATAGGGACAGGTTTGAATACTTATTCTTAGATTAATTATTAATATTCGTCAATTTACTAGTGGCGGGTTAAATGTGTCAGAAGAGAATTACCCGGATGGGCCGTGTGCAAATGGCTGATAGGCCTACCATGTGCGATTTGAATAGCAACAGATGATCGTTGTTTAAACATTTTTTCGTTTGAATTCTGATATTTTATCAGTGGAATATACCACAGAAAGTTTGAGTGTGACATCTAATATGCGGTCATGACAACTGGAGGTAGCCATTTTACTGTACTTGATATTTTTAGCTATCGCTGAATCATCTGGAAATGCCATATCGGTGATGTTTTCGTATAAAGTATGAGTGTTACTGCTAATATTCGTTCATGACAACTAGAGGTAGCCGATTTTAGATAATCGATGAATTAGCTGGGAAATGCCGTATCGGTGATGTTTTCGTAAGTATTTCAGTAGGCCTATACTACATAGGCTGGGCATGAGCAAATCCTTCAGATCAATTGAAACAAGACAAATGCAGAATATGTTGTTAAATAACGAACTTTTATTTGTCTGTTTAAAAGATAATTACCGACACCTTCGTTATGGAAAATCCGTGTAGTCCTATAAAGTATGATATGTCCATATGTTATGTAGGACAATCCAGACTTCAGTATTTACAAGCTGGTCATATATTTTACAATGCGAACACGATAGGTCTAACTAATAATGTAGAGTATCCCGTCAATTTACTGAGAAACCTATGAACACTACTTATGCTCGGCATTGACATTACAGGTTGTGGAAAACAAGATTTACCTGGGAAGTAGCCTAGCGATTATAGGATTTGAGGTGAAATGAGAGCCGATTGCACACGATGCGAGTTATGGATTGTTTCTGACAGGGATATATGATGACGGCAAAACAAACTGTTTATCAGAGATGCTTGACAAAATTACACTAGACCTAACTCTCTTTTTTCTGTTCAACTTACAAGCAAACGCAACTACGAAGCGAATTTTCATTTCTGTGGCCTGTTTTTTTTTTTTCATAATATGACCTAAATCTATCGCAAAATGGGCACATACAGTACAGATGCAGGCGTATATAGTCTTGTGTTTTCGATTTCTTTCTGTGATTTTTGTTGTTTTGTGGTATTTAATTGCTTTTAAGATTTATTAAAAATTAAGAAATAAATGTGTGTTATTTTATTATTTATTGATGCATTCATATGTTCAGAGAAGTCTTGTCCGACAAGTAGGCCTACATGGTCATAGAAAGAATCTCTAAAATGTTCATCTAGTCCTACGCCAAAAAGTAAAGCGGTTAAATGCTTGGGTCACGCGACGACCGACCTGTGTTATTGAAATATGAAAACAGTCGTTCTATATACATGTACTTGAATTGAACGAAGTAACAGTCGGTATGTAAATATATCAGATTCCAACTTGATTTAATAGAAGCATCTCCCAATGCATCTTCAAAAATGGAAATCCATACAGTCATGAAATTGAGAGTTAAAATAACAAACATGATAATCTATTTTATTTGATTTTACGTGATTGCAATAGATATTTGAGAGTGTCTGTAGTTTATAATTGCGTACCGGCGCCCTTCTTCTGGTGATGAAATGCTAGTTTTGCCTTTAGACAATGATGTGGGCGATTGTCGTCATTAAATTGAAATTATTAAAATATTCTATATATATAAACGAATTTTTATTACTTGAACTTGGACACAGTGCGTATAAGCAATTCATGGAACACTAGCATAGGAATGGGACGAAAAAAATCTACGATCAGTGAATTTCATATCTCAAAAGAAGCAACATTTCTAACACAATATTTCTCCGTGCCATACCAAATAATGACCAGGTAATGAATTTACCCCGCCAAAGAGTTACTTTTCCTTAGGCTTTACAGACTGATAAGCTTTTCTACTGACCTATGTTATCTCTGTAGGTTTAAACATCGTAAGACGCAGCTTGTACACATTTATTTTCATTTATATTCGTGGTTTATCGATCTTTACCAGTCAATATATTTTCATAGTTGCAATTTTTATCACATGAATCGTGTGTTAAGGCATCATATTTTATTTGTATAGAAATGTGATATTTGCATTTTTTTAAATTGAGATATAGGTATCACCAAACAGGTTTTGAAATTGTTCTGGTAACTCAGAACCTATGTATGAGCTATTAATCGTTCGATGTATTGTGGCGACGCTGTTTTAAAACGCGTAATCCTGTGTAAACTACACGGACATTGTCCATATATACAATCTAAATCACCTTTCCTTCATAAATTGAACACAGATAATCGTTAAGCTGAACAGAAAATAATTTTCATTTTTGACAGAGATTCATATTTTTCCGTGCATCTTATTTTATATTTCAGTATTTAAATTCACATAAGATACTTACACTCAAACTGTCTCTTTCACATCTTGCATCAAATTCTATTTCAAATACATCGAAGTGCAAACTTAGGTTTCCGCCACTTGTAGAAGCTATATCCCATGTACATTGCAGGTTACTTTTGTATCGAAAAGGGTAGTTTGGTGACTGTATCTCCCCACTGTCCGCTCTCACTGTATACCGACATTCATCACAAAAGCCTTCTGTAAAGGATAGTGTGCAGAAATTGTAGCAATTTAAATCATAGTGCATGCTATTCAAGGTTATTTACACCAAAAACAACTGGTAACATGAATATAAGAACCGAATAAAATACATTGCTGTTCCACATTCACTTTATGTTTTAAAGTAGTGTTTAAAATGAATATTAAGAATTGCCAATGGAAAATAGATTATCCAGGGTCAATAGAATACGACAAATTGGATATTGGAATGGTCTCATTACCAAGGACATTCGGGATGGAATCATATGTTCGGAAAGAGTCAACTCCCCTGTCAGCATGCTACATTCTTCACAAGTGTTACTTTTTAGAAACATACATGATCAAGTTCGGTAAGATTTCATCAGTTTTATTTAAAAAAAATAAGGGAGTCACTGTATATGGTCGTGTGCCAGAGTACTATATCATTCGTGTCAGGGTGGGGTGTTGACTTCAGATAGTTTAACAAGACGCGTATGTAACAAAAATCGTCCTATAACAACGTATTCTTGGTTGACGAATCCTTCGGATCTTAAAATTAACGATTCATAAAAGGATTATGACCTGGATTAATGTGAGATATATGGAATGAAAACACCAAAGACAGGAGGTCGAAGACTGAGACAGAAACGAGGCACTGCTGAAATGGAAATTGAAATCGTCATAGTAACTTTTATAAATTATTATTTTTTACTTTTAGTTTTTTAGTTTTTAATTTACAACGGCGTCTTTAAATTTATAATCCTTTGAAATGACGGATATTATAAACTGTTTAGTTTCTTGAATGTTGCAAAACTGATACCACTTTGTTTCACTGAATGTGCATTTAAATTCGAGCTCAACTAATGAACGTCTTATTGATAGAAACGATCGTCGTTGGCATTTGCTGTGGAAACTTTTTGCTATTGATATACATAAAACGTTCATAAGTACCAATGGAAATTCAATTGTACCCTGTTTCGAGACGAGATGCTTTTTCCCCCACTATTGCTCTATTTCATTATTTATACACATGTGCATGTCAATGCTTCATTAAATAAGTAAAGATATCCGTTGGAAAAAAGTATTTTTTTCATTATTGAAGATACAATAGTATGTAATTTGTCTTTCACATATTTAAATACTTGTATCTCTCTCTCTCTCTCTCTCTCTCTCTCTCTCTCTCTCTCTCTCTCTCTCTCTCTCTCTCTCTCTCTCTCTCTCTCTCTCTCTCTCTCTCTCTCTCTCTCTCTCTCTGTAATGTAGTTATAGAATGTTACGTAGTTATAGCATAGCATCACAGTGGTTATTAAATCAACACCTTCATTAACATTATAAGGAATGGATTTTAATTCGATGATTAGAATCAGGAATGTAAATATTAAGACGTATTCATTTCACCACGAATGTCTTACCTGTTAATGAAGTTGATGGCAAAGGCATATATCTAGGCCAGTTAATAAGGAATAATCATCCTCTTATTAGTACATGACTTTCGTCAAAAATTAGGGTTACAAAGGAAACATACCATCATAAACATAACATAACGACGATAGGAAACAGCTTTGTTGTTATGGTTTGATTACACTCACTTGTAAAAATGATAGATATCACCAATAAAGTATGTGAATACATGTTATAGATTGGCAGCGAAAAAAATTATCACACTTACCTGGTATGAAGATAAGCATCACCAATAAAGCATGTGAATACATCGTATAAATTTGCAATAGATAACGGTAATTTGATCCTCTTTATAAAAATTTAGTCAGACTTTTGTTTCGTGGATAATTATGCTCATCGTTAAAATGGCTGTTAAGTAAAATATTTTACTTCCTCATTCCTTTACCATAGAATGCTCTCAAAGGCAACCTTTAAACATTTATGATAATGGGTTATCAGTTCACACGTGCAATGTGCGGGGTGAGATTAGCAAATGCAAAGACGATCGTTTTTATCAACAATACTTCATTAATTGAGCTCGAATTTAATATCAATGCACATTCATGGAAAGCAGACTGGTATCAGCTTTGCAACCATTCTAGAAACCAAACGATTTTTAATCCTCGTAGTTTCAAAGGATTATAGATTAGCTTATATTTAACAGAATTCCTCATTGTATTGCTCCGATCTTCATCAGATATCCACATACCACGTGATTAGTGTAATACCACAATAACCGATACATATATTTATGTTTTAAATTTATTATTTTAAAGTTATGATTCACCATCTCAAAAAATATTACTATACAAACTTAAACTGATAAGTTATCAACATACGATATTGAAGACACTTCCAGATGTCATTCCTTAGCTTGTTAAGTAAATATTGTGGATGTGTCAAAATGTTATAAACGAATGCAAAATACAGGCTATATAAAAGTATATTGACTATCGGTAACCGTAGAGAGTATACATTTAACTGGAATACTTTTTTGATATGGGAGATAACTATGTAGGCTATAGGTTATGGCTAACCTATTTGTATTTTTGTTTGGGAAAGAGGATACAAAAGTGCTTCTTTTTCGTATATATACATATATATATGTATGTATGTATGTGTGTGTATTTATATATATAATATATATATAATATATATATATATATATATATATTATATATATAATATATATATATATATATATATATATATATGTATTAGTGGGTGTATTTATATATGTGTATGCATAATAGGTATCCCGGCATACACTTGAGTTATCTTTGCAATAGTTTGCTTCTATATTCGCATTCTTATCACTATATCCACATTAATATCACTCATAAACCGAGTAAACATCTATTTAAGGCATGAAATTGAATAAAAATCGATGTGATATGTAGGAAAAACAAAGGGAATGCACTTAAAATCAACACAAGACCTGGCATACAACGCACTATCCAAATTTTCAATATCAAAGTTACAGAATTTTTACAAGAGAGTAGAAATAAATATTGAAGCTTTTGGGAAGATTATGGTTTAAATTGTGGTATCTGAGAGAAATATTACGTTAGTCTAAATACATGTACTCGGCTGGTACCGAAATACCAGGTGCCAGTTTTATGTCAACATAAAACTGTTAATATATGCATGCAGATGAATAATTGTTTGATTGGACTTTTACAATGAAAGTACAATATATAATGTGATTGTTCATGGCAAAACATAGATCAACTTTTGAATTAATTGAACAGATGTGAGTCTCATTTTGTTTTTCTTTGATCTTGTCAATTATTGTTCATGATTTGGTTCTAATGAAAATCTGGCACCCATTGTATACAAAACACTTTCATACGTCATACGTTTCAAAATTAATCTTCTCCTGATAAGTATGTGACCAGAAAGCATGGTTCTTCTACTGGTTATCTCGACGCAGACAAATGATTCCCCATGATCGATATCAGTTGATAAAGAAAGTAAAACGTTTAATTAGTTCATCTCGTTATTTGATGAGTAGCTTTTATATAGACCATTGGACTGTGAACTTTGATTAAAATGTTATCGATAGAATGGATTCCATTTTCTATTATATGAATTAAAATTTAACTATTTAATGACATCCGTTAGAATATTCAACATTACATACACGTTTTGCTAATGGGAAGTAATGTTTAGGTAAACTAATGAGGCGGGGATGTCGAGTCATTCATCATTTCCAATCAGGGGTTGTTGATATCATATAAAACAAATCAATCAATATATATATATATATATATATATATTATATATATATATATATATATATATATATATATATATATATATATATATATATATATTCAAAGCGGTTTTTTTTTTCAAATATTGATTGTACCTGCAATCATAATCAAGACTTTCTTTATATTCTAATCTATAAATTTGAACTCCCTGGTGAGGTAAAAATCATTCTTTATGATTAGTTTTCATAATATCATTGCCTTTCAAATAATACGATATTGACCTACCCAACATTTCCCATGTTGTATAATATAAGTGGAAGTATTTTTATATGACAATATCATTGGGTGACACTGAAGTGGCTTAAATAGTATATCTATGGACGATGAGGATATGACAGTAACAAGTTCAGATTTACCTGATATTAGAAGAACATATAGAAAATCTCAGATACCAAAGTATAAGAAAGTGCATCAATGTTTGTTGTAAATACATACCCAACATCAGATAAGAATAATGCGCACTTAAAATGTTGATACGTTATTTATCAAGTTAGTTCATTTTTTTCGGAAAAAGTAAATAACGATTAATATATAAATCTATATTACTTCTTCGTGTCCTGATGAAGACTTATCTCAACGACAAAATGTAGACGAATGAATAATGAGTGATTAGCTCATGCATATTGATATAAAATATTGCTTTTTAGAATGACATGGGTGAAAATACGATACTTAATGGGAAAACAAATTTCACGTGCTCTTGAGAGACACAGAGAGAGAGAGAGAGAGAGAGAGAGAGAGAGAGAGAGAGAGAGAGAGAGAGAGAGAGAGAGAAAGGGAGAGACAGAGAGAAAGAGAGAGTCACACACACTAAAATTACTAACGATACAGAGTTAAAGGCAAATATTCGGGGCGATTCTTCACTTCTCAAGACAAAAATATAATAACAAAAACTAATACAAATATCTCACGCGCAAATACACACACACTCTCTCACACACACACTCACACACACACACACACACACACAAACACACACACACACACATAAACACACACACAAACACACACACACGCATGGGTTATGAAAGAAATAATGCCTGTTAAATGTATAAGTTGATCGATTAAAATCTAACAAATTGATGGCAAAGAACTAGAAGTAAACTACCAAAGAAATGTAAAAAGAACTAGAGCTAAGTGAAAATAAAAATAAACTACATATTCATTTTATATTTTAAGTTGAAAGGAATCTCATGTTGAGATAAAATGATATAATATCAGAAAAAATACAAAAAATAAGCAATTGGGTGGGTTTGATGCATTGTAAATTCAATTCATCTTTCACGAACAATCTACAAATTCCACTATTAATATGAAAGCGATACAGCATAAGTTTGTACCAAAATGATATAAAATAAATGAACGACAGTGGATTCAAGTTTAAATCAGTTTGAACACAAATCATATCGAAAAACAGTTGCAGGCAGAAATTATATGTTCGAACCAAAAGATTTCAATTAAAAAGATCGAATGGACGATGGCGGATTCGAGTTTTGATACGTTCGAACTGGAGAGATAAGGTATCAGGCACAATTCATATTTGTGAAGTCAATTAGTTTATTGATGCCTTTGGGTCTGAAAGTCTGGAGTCTGTACATTCATTTTTTTGTCGTATTCATTCTGCATCGTTCCATTTATGACCCTCAAGGTTAAATGGTCACTCACAGATTCCTTAATTTTTTAGTTTTTATGGTAGACTCACAATTATTGATGACTGCGGATATCGCCAGTTTTAACAAACATTGTTTCTGGCAAACTTTGCAAGTGATGAGATAGACGCAGTTGTTGGTCACATGATGTGCTTTGTTAAATTTTATAGCTGCGTCCTGTTGTAGTGCTGATTAAGTTTTTTTGTGTCGTTGCTGTGTTTACAAAGCAGGAATTTGTTTTCTAGTATTTTTTGAAGCTGGTCATAGGAGAGGGTTGCTTAATCTGGTTCTGACTACGATATCCTGAATTATGAATATATATATATATATATATATATATATATATATATATATATATATATATATATATATATATATATATATATATATATATATATATATATATATATATATATACGCTAACCGAGGATTTCTTGTTAGAGGGGGCACATATTTAGTCTATCTTTGTCGAGCGTAGCAAGAGGCGAAATTTCTATTGAATTTATTATTTACTTTTCAACATTTTATGGACATTATGGACATTTAAACGTTTTACTGAATTTTAAACGTTTTACTAAATTTTTGCCAATTGGAGGGTGTGCACTCCCACCAGAATATAATTCATATACTCACTTCACAAAACATTAAGTATTGGTTATATAGTTAGACAACTTTTTTCGCTAGATTTTGCCCATGTTTCATATTATTGAAAACATTATGCCTACAACGATAGACATCGAGGGTCTAGTATTTCCCCGTAACTGTTATATATATATATATATATACGCTAACCGAGGATTTCTTGTTAGAGGGGGCACATATTTAGTCTATCTTTGTACGGTAGCGAGAGGCGAAATTTCTATTGAATTTATTATTTACTTATGGAAATTTAAACGTTTTCTAATCATTTGCCAATTAGAGGGTGTGCACTCCGACCAGAATATAATGCATATTCTCAATTCACAAAACATTAGGTATTGGTTAAATAGTTAGACAACTTTTTTCGCTAGAAGATCAGGTTTTTGCCCATGTGTCAAAAACAATTGAAAGCATTATGCATACAACGATAGACATCGAGGGTCTAATATTTCCCCGTAAATGTTTAAAAATTTACAAGGCACGATTCATATGTATAGGGATGGTCTTACTACTCTTTCGATCATCAGACAATCAGTAATCTAAAACGTATGAAGAACCATTGTCTGTAAGTATCAATATTTGTTTATATAGTATTGGATAGTCAATATCATGAATTTTAATGATACTTTACACATGTATGTCAACTTTATTTGAATATTTGGAGTCAGATTGATACCCTGAGCTGTCGTTGTTATGGTAACCATATGTCCCCATAATTGGACTCCAGGTAGGTAATTGAAACTGAGAATTTACCTTTCTCTTGGATTTCAAACATAAAGCATTCTGATCTGAAGTCTTAATACCTATTTTTCACCATAAATAGCTCACAAGAAAATCCATTCTTGATACTTCATATCTACAATATGTATTGAAAAATGTTTACCACCACATCACCATCCATTGGCACATATTAGCAAACACGATTAGTTTATAATCAAACAATGAATTGAAAATTATCATTACATTATAGATGAAATCAATTATTCGGATTTTAATTAGTGCCCTGGAACAGTTTACATTGATATTTTTCATTAAGCCAATCAGAATACAATATAATCATTGAAAAACTGCAGTGAAAAAAAGCTCATATTTAATTGATAAAAGTAATAAAAATGTAATAAAAGTGTATCTTTGGTAATTAATTGGAGGACTTTTAATCAATTATTTGTAATCATGAAATCCTTGTCACCGATGTTGCTTTTTACAATCTCAGCTCTAATGGTATTCACATCATTAGCTAGCATTATCAATTGTTCCTGTTGTCTTTTTACAGTTCCTATTGCTATTTAAATATCACCACCGAGCTATTAATTGCAAACTATCAATTTCTTCAAATAAAGAGATACCAAAACCGAAATAGATGTATTTATCAAATCTGGTTTGTGTTCGAATATGCCGAAACCGGTTCGTTTCTGAATACTTCATATGTATGTCTGTCGTCAGCATTTGATTGTCTCACTGTTTCATAATTAGCATTTTCAGTTCGTATTTGCATTTCTTGTGCGTGGTTTTGCCGGTTATTAACTGATTGCGACTCAGTTCTCGTCACATTGCCGTCATTTTGCTTCCCCGTGGCCTTCTTTGTATTCCAGTTACGGAATGTTTCAATAATTATAGATGAACGTCCACGTCTTTCAATGTAAAGTATAAAGCTCAAACAAGCGATAATCGTTACACTTAGAATGCTGACTGTGATCAATGCGGTTGTTAGATGTTTTATGTTTGATGATGGCTGATTTCCTGTAAAACACACACACACACATGTAGTATAATAAAACTATACAATTCATAATTCAACGTATTGCCTTGGAAACAAATTATACCGCAGTTACATTGCAGTCTAATCAGAAACAATTTTCTTTTAGCATTTTTCCGCATTGTCTGAAGACAAATAGTGGTAGGTTTAAAAGTTTGTGTCTTGAAATTCGACTTTAACAATACATCCACTGTTGTCCAATTATCAGCATTTTAAATGATCAGATATCCGTACCAATTGACGATTGCCGTATTGAAGTATATGCTTTATGTAACGTTCGTGTAGCAGTATTATCTTCAAAATACTTTAGCAACATGCTACCATTAGCTAAAATTAGTATGCTATTTAAAGCAACAATAAAATAATTTGTTAACTTTGAATAACAATGGATGCATAGATGTAAAATATACTGCTATAACTTTATCTAACTTCATATTTTTTGTCCTTTTGTCCATTTAACACTATCCTTCGAATTGGTCAATTTAACCTTTTCTACCCGCAGTATATCAATGGTATGATCTTTTCTATTGTTTAGACCAGTCTATTATGGTCTGTAGAATTTAAAGGGTAAATATTTTTTTATGATTTTTAAGTATATATATATAAATATATATATATATATATATATATATATATATATATATCTATATATATATATTATATATATATATATATATCTATATCATATATATAATATTGAATACTGTAGCTTCGTCATTATGCAGCATTACATTCGGAATACGATTCAATGTACTGCCAAAATAAAAATTCGTTATACTATATTGAGTTTTCGCGTATCAATCTATGTTTTTAAACTAATCCGTTGGCAACCAGTGTTGGGATATAAAACTTGTGACAAACAAAATACCTTTGACATGGATATTTGCCAACCTTATCATTTAGAGTAAGCAGGTAAAGTAAAATATATCAGTGGTTTCTAAAAGTGAAGGAATGTTATTACCATTTAGAGACGGGTATACCCTTCTCTGTTGCTACAATGTCGTATAATGATGGTTTTAGTACTAATACATATGCATTACATTATTCTATAAAACGTAAAAGCAATTATATATGTAAATATGTTGAATATCAACCAATCTGATAACTGCATACCTGTTGTCAAGGTTGATCTGGACGCTTCACATTTAACAATCGGCGTCTGTTTCTTACTGGTAGTAGAATGTACTTGTGGAGCTGTAGAGAACAGTGCTATGAATGATGAAGAGTTGTACCATTAATTCAGGAAATAAAATATGAGAGAGAGAGAGAGGAGAGAGAGAGATGAGAGAGAGAGAGAGAGAGAGAGAGAAGAGAGAGAGAGAGAGAGAGAGAGAGAGAGAGAGAGGAGAGAGAGAAGAGAGGAGAGAGAATCAGTATGGAAAATGAGATTCAAATAAATTTCGTATTTGACCCGATCCGCGTAACAGGCGATACAGGAACTGAACGAATTGAATGGAAGCAGTTCACTTTCAAAAGACGACATCCTTCAAAATCACGTGTTCGTATTTTATCCATTCTTACGTGAATTGTTTCCCTTGTTCGAGCAGAAAGTAGATAACTTATGTTGCTTCTCATTATAGTATGTATTTTTAACAGAATATGAACAGCTTATTTAAAACGAAAACTAGAATTTGACACAATGTCAAAACTCTATCAGATTTCATAATAAACTCTTAAAATAGTATGGTAACAATGATATATCGAAACAAAGACAGAAGAACAAAAACAAAACTTTCCATATTGAATACCCTAATCAGGAACGAGCTCGTAATGTATAAGTCTAGGGGGAAATTCTTTCCAGAATTGAACTTCTTTGTTTAGTAAAACCATGTTTTCCTGTTCCGGTAGACAGATGTGCCTTGCGGTGTCAGTTTTTACCGTAAGACATTGATCTGTTGAATTAAATATTTCACGTCGCTGCCGTATGAAATTTGTTTTGATTACATTTCACTTATTCGATCTATGTTTTCATAAATATATATTCGTCGGCATGACATAATTGAAACTAATACATTTGCACTATAACCAATTATATATGTAAATACGTTGAATACCAACCAATCAGATAACTGCATACCTGTTGTCAAGGTTGATCTGGAAACTTCAAATTTAACAATCGGCGTCTGTTTCTTACTGGTAGTAGAATGTACTTGTGGAGCTGTAGAGAACAGTGATATGAATTATGAAGAGATGTACCATTAATTGAGGAAATACAATATGACTGAGAATAGCAGAGAGAGAGAGAGAGAGAGAGAGAGAGAGAGAGAGAGAGAGAGAGAGAGAGAGAGAGAGAGAGAGAGAGAGAGAGAGAGAGACAGAGAGAGACAGAGAGAGAGGGAGACAGAGAGAGAGAAAATCTACATGGAAAATGTGATTCAAATAAATTTCGTATTTGACCCGATCCGCGTAGCAGGCGATACAGGAACTGAAAGAATTGAATGGTAAGTAAGACACGGACTGATGACCAGTAAAACAAAGATTATGAACCACCTTTAAACATTGGCAATGGTATAAATCTCAAACAAGTTCTGTCCTGTGTCCCACCATATTTCACATTGAAGATTAAGCCTTGCCTTGCATTTCATATAGCTATAATCCTACCATTGCATTCAAGCGATTCAATTACAAACAGGTTTTGCAGTGTCTGGACACAAACCATCTTCTACATAACACTGTCACAAGTTCATGTGCTTTATCTCCTTTCAAATACAATCCTATCGGGCATGTTATCACCGTCGACGTTTCTATTGTTGAAAATGAAAGCCTAAAAATTCTTATTTTAAACGGCCCTAAATACCGGGATGCCCGTTCCTTTAATTGGCGTCTGAATTTCAGTTAAGTTATGAATTCTGTCAAAGATAATGCCAGACGATGGGCCAAGAACCAGACACTTTGTCTGAATGGCTAAAAGCCATAAGATGGGTGATAAATTTTTTTTATTCAAAAACTTAAAGGGACTATGAAAACATGTTATCCCTCTGTACCAGCAGACAAAGTCTCAAATAATATAGATTTTATTTTTAAAGTACATCACTATAATTGATTATTAGAAGAACTTGGGTTTAATATGAATTCAATACAACGGATACCTATTTTGAGTTACCATATTTATATTCGATACCTAAACATTATAAAAACCCATATAAGCGAAGATACATAGCAAAATCCAGCAAACATTCTACCAAACCTTTATCTTTACTTCTTACCATGTATTGACAACCGTTAAGGAGAAATTTCAACAATACTGTACAGTTGCTTATTTCAGAAACGGTGTAAATCAGTTTGGATACTAAAACATTCTAAACAGCTTTTAGAAAATTTTAGGGCACACAATATTCTCGAATTGACAGTATCCAAACATGACTTTTCTACTCTTCACACAGCTATTCCACAATTTTTTTTTTAATTAGCAACATAGACAACTCTTTTTGCACTAAAGGTGGTACCCTAAAATTTAAATATCTAGTGATTAGCTATCAGGATACTTATTTCGTCAAACACCACTCTGATTCTACACATAAATACACTGAAGTCGATATAAAAAACATGCTGGAATTTCGAAAAGACAATATATTTGTAATGTTCGGAGACGTGGTCTTTCAACAAACTGTCGGCATTCCTATGGGAACCAATTGTGACCCTTTATTGGCCAACCTGTCCCTTTATTCGTACGAAGCAGACCTCACTCAAAAGAATCAAAATAAGAAAAAGTTAGCGGTGTCTTTTAATTTGACATTTAGATATATCGAAGACCTTCATGTCAATAAATAATGACAATTTTCATACATATGTAAATGCGAAATATCACAGTGAACAAGAAATTAAAGATACAACAGTATCAAGCACACACGCTTCATACTTAGACATTTTACTTAATATATACGCAGATGAAAAATTAGCAACTAAGCTATACGACAAAGGCGACGATGTCGGCTTTCCCATAGTAAATTTTCCATATTTAAGTAGTAATATCCCACAGTCACCCGCATATGGAGTTTATATTTCGAAATTTGATCCAATAGGCCAGGCGTGTACAACATACGAAAATTTCATATTCAGAGGTTTAATGTCAACGTTCCGCAACTTTTACGGCCGGTATAATAATCTCCGATTGCTCTGTTTCACTCAGTAAAGTGTTTAGTTGCCTTTTCGTTGGCGGTTGTTAAGACGTCTGTACCAATAGTGGAGAGGATACACTCCTCACGTGTTTCATTGGACTTGACTGTGGACTCAAGGCAGGTGTGACCGGTCGACAGGGGATGCTAACTCCTCTGTGTCACCTGATATTTCCAGAGGTCCGCGTGTGTCCATTTTTGCCGGATTGTATCTGTGTCCTGGACATTCTGTTGATTTATACTTTGGTATCTGATATTTTTTATATAATAATCTATCTTTGAAATAGTGATGCGATGTTAAAAATACTCTCAACTCATATGTCTAATACATGAGTATTGTGGAATTTGCATACATGCATGCATAGTAGTTATATATATATATATATATATATATATTATATATATATATTCTATATATATATATATATAGTATATATATATATATACTTTATATATATATTACGAGTCAAAGTTTCCGATGGTATTGAAATTTATTAGTGATCAGACAATGTCCCCTCTTCTCATTAACGCAATTACCTCGTTTGTATTACGAAAGTTGGTAGTAAAGATCCCGTTCATATATTGTTCTTTTTTTTATTTCTCTAATTGAATGGTTTTTGAAAACAACAGAACATATAAAAAGTAAATTGTTTGCGTATTTTTCAATAACATTTGAATTATATACTTTCAAAACCATGGACACAGACACACACACACATCAAAGTTGAAACTGTAGTTTGCAACTGTATGCGTTTGTTGAATTATATCAATCATGTTGATAAATAAAATGAATAAATAACTGTAAAGTTGGAAATGTAACGTTCTTCTTATTTTAACATAAACATATATATCGTGCATTTTTGAAAAGCGACCATTACCTATTTCTTCATACCTGTGGCTATTGTCCCAACATTGTAGCTACCTATCGTAGTCCGATCTGTCTGGTCGTTCTCATTGATCACTATAGAGTAATAGTATACAAAAATGTAGTTCAACAAAATAATATTCAAAACGTCAGTATGTATCTTAGAGGTCCATTAGTTTTTTGTTTTTTTTTAAATCAAATATTTTCCTTTTTAAACACTTAAGATTGACATACAAGAACAAAAATAAGAACTACATATGCATTTGTTTGTGTGTGTGTCTGGTTGCCTGTCTGTCTGTGTGTCTGTGTGTGTATGTGAGTGTGTGTGTGTATGTGTATGTGTGTGTGTGTTTCTCACCTTTAAATGATGCATGGAATCCTCTGTAATTTCCTCTATTACCATCTGTTACAAATAGCAAATTGAAAACTCCCAATGGCGAGAAAAGTGTCTTCCCCTCTATTGAAGTCCCACATGCTTTTTGAAGTAAATTTGCTCCAGACTTGATCTAAAAGTATATTTTACATAACGATATGTCATATAGTTTGTAGTTATAGATCAAAGGAAACCAATTTTGTATTTTTTTGTGAAGTAAACTTAATATGCAGATAATACATATTCAAAAAGATATGTGCCTTTTAAAATAATATATCTTATCATAAAACGTTGTTTGATCACCGTCCAATAAAAGTTTCTACAGACCTCGAGAAACGTAATGCGAGTTACCCCGCCTATCTGTGACGCCACACGTGTGACGTGTAAAAATTGCTGACACATGAAGACTGAGTTGTCTTATCGATTTACTAATAAGCAAGTGAACATTTAGAAGAAACGTTCTAATAAATTAGGAACTAGTTACTGTTTTAGTTTAGTGTTTTATCCCTACATGCAAATTCCCGAAGATTTACTTACGCTGTATATTTACATGTGATCGCATATGGTTGTTAAAAGAAAATAGACTAACATACAGGTAGCTTATTAGTTTCACATGGGAAAAACCGACTTTGTATACATGTATTTGGTCGTCATTATTATCATTTTTGTTCTGTGGATAAATGTAATGTGAAGATGTTATCTTGACATCGAATATTGAATATCAAAATGCATAAAAAGATGTTAAAGTGATATGAGCTGTCGTGGGCAAAACATTTTTCATGTCCATTTTATGTGATATCTTATCTCATATATATTCCAAAGAGACCGTCTGGTGGTTAGAATCACAAATGCATGTGTAAAATTGCAACAATCTTGCCAAACGAACCCGTAATATCATTTTTTTTTCCGCCATTGCTATGAGCATTGCAAATTAATTTTCGAGATTTTTTACGAAAATTACCGATTGTCCAATAAACACGTGCTATTTGCAGTTAATATACAGTTTATTCTAATAACCCCCTATACCTAAATCAGGCAAAGTAGGTCTATTCGTCGTTTCAAAACATTCGTTTCTGACACTGTTCATGTGCCGGGTATATCTCAACCCATTTTTAACTCGTCCCATTGCATTATCGGCGTTATTATTCTTGACACATATGAACTGCCTAACTCCACCGGACATGGCGGCACGATTGAGGTACCCATACTTTTCACAATTATATTGTTTTGATTTTGTAAATGTCAGCATGCAGGTTAACAATAAAGATCTGATTTTTTTCTTTCAGTTACCTGATATATTTATTCATATATTCATCCGATCTTCAGGTATTTAAAATAGCGTTGAAAAGCATATATACATAATACATGCACTTTCCAACAAAAATCACGTCCTGTATTTTTAAAGTAAATGTAAAACACATAAAAATCGTCCGATTTTAACATAATCCGAGCGCGTAAATGACCGAATCCCCTGATCGAATTACGAAGTACATTTCATATGGCGAAATAGTTTATCTGAAAGGTCATTGCATACGGAAATACAATGAGGTGTTTTTAAGGTACGGGAAAACTTAAATTCTAATAAAACAAAGCACTGGAGCTTTGTTTTGTGCAGACTTAATACTATGTAACTGATATACATATTGTCGTCTTCCACTTGATAATGGCCAAGTGGCCGACAATTTGTGAAATTTGAGTGTTTTTCTGTCTTTTTTTGCATACTGATACTTCCATAAAAAAACCTAATTTACTGTATAATCTGCCCGTGGTGCAATGAATATTACATCGGACAAACAGGAAACGCACTTGCAGAACGCGTAATAAATCACCGCCAACAAATTAAATCCCCGGAAACACGTAAAATTCCATTAAGTCAACATTTAGACACATGCGGGAAAGGAACATTTAAGATATATCCATTTTACAAAATGTATGAGATGGATATATCCAAACGCAACTGTAAAGAACAATACTTTATTAACAAATAAAACGAAACTAAACAGTTAAAAAACTTCACCAAACACGACAAGGGAAGTCGCCTCACGTCACACTATTGTGTCGTCATCATAACGCATCATAATACATCACAGTAACACTTAGTTACAATTTAAACAAATCCTCCTGAAGAGTTGTTTATAGACATAATGAACGCGCAGAGGAAACCAAAACACATTCATTGAACAATTTTGATCTACTTACGCCGTGGATAATTTCTATGAAATCTATATGACTCTGTACACAGTATTTTAAAGCGGATTTATATATATATATATATAGTTATATATATATATATATATACTATAATATATTATAAAGTATAATAATATATTTTATAATATTTATATTTATATATATAAATATATTTATATGATGAATTATACTTTATTTATTTATTTATCTATTTGTTTATTTACATATGCAATATTTATGCCCCCTTCCAGAAAAAAAAAAAAAAAAAAAAACTAACTAACAAAAAAAATTTTTTTTTCATCAACTGTTCTAGTTGCTATTAAAAACACCCGTTTATTTATTTACAAACCTTTCAACTTTTTTTTTCTAGCTGTCAACTAGCGTACAAATTTTATTCAAAACGCCATATTGGTTTATCAATGTATTTTATGGTAACTTATTATTAGCGGCTAGCGGTGGATAAAGAGGACAAAAGATTGAAAGCCCCAATTTACCACATTTTTATAACAATTCGGTAACTGTAAAAACTGTAAATCATTTTTTTTCTATATATGATCAATTTAAAATGCTTAACAATTATTTAGAGTCAATACAACAAGTTCTGGGTATATAGCGAAGAAATAACACCTTGAAGTATGCCGAAATTTAGTATTTTAAACAAAAAATTTAATAAGAGAAAAGTGTACCACCGTTTGACCTAGGTTAGGCAATGAAGCCCATCACAATGAATCTTCCATGTAACTTTCACAAAAGTATCATATACAATAAGAAAGTAATGATAATTTATGTCAAAATGTGACTATACCCAAAGAAACAGACAGAGACAAAGGATACCAGACAATGTGAAGCTGTAATTTCATAGCTGACACAAAAAAACGCATGACTGTTAAATTAATTTTGTCACAAAGAACAACTTAATTTACCTCTTGATGCGAATTTACCATTCAATTTATGTCTTCCGTGGACAAATTTGTGTCACCTATCATTCTTGTTCAGATTGCAATATCAGTTCCAGTTTATATTGATATATTGACATTATGGTTACCTGACCAGTTGTCCTTCTTCCCTTTAAGCGCACGGGCGGGGCGCCAATAAGTGAAATTTGATGGCAGAATAAACAGGTATCCTGTCGTTTTTCACTTGAGATAATTTGAATATATATAACTTTTTGCGAAATTCAATGAAAAGACAAACTTAAAAAACTTGTACCATGCACAATTCGTTTCTACATCGATAATATTGGAAGAGAACAACTGCATAGATAAATATAAGCATTGATTTTCATTTTTTTAACATCATCGGGGTATAAAAGGAATTGCTCATGGAAAAAATCCGGTGCAGCAATCTTTCTATTTATATATTAACATTTTTCAGTGAAACTGTAGTCCACTAGATGCTAAATTCATTCCAGAATACTGACTTTGCGGGGGTGTTTACATATGACGTAATAGCTCAACAGTTGTTTAAACAAGAGGCTCTCTTTTTTGATCGCAAATACTAAATGAACTCAAGGTTTAATTTCTTTTTTATATATCAGTATGAAAGAAAGAAGTGATAGGGACAGTTTTGAATACTTCAGAATTTTGAATTCTCAGATTAATTATTGATATTCGACAGTTTAATAGTGGCGGGTTAAAGGTGTCAGAAGAGAATTGCCCGAATGGGCCGTGTGCAAATGGCTGATAGGCCTACCATGTGCGATTTGAATAGCAACAGTTGATCGTTGTTTAAACAATTTTTCGTTTGAATTCTGATGTTTTATCAATGGAATATACCACAGAAAGTTTGAGTGTGATATGCAGACATATAGCCATTTTACTGTACTTGATATTTTTAGCTATCGCTGAATTATCTGGGAAATGCCGTATCAATGATGTTTTCTTATAAAATATGAGTATGACTGCTAATATTCGTTCATGCCAACTAGAGGTAGCCAATTTTAGCCAATCGATGAATTAGCTGGGGAATGCCGTATCGATGATGTTTTCGTAAGTATTTCAGTAGGCCTATACTACATAGGCTGGTCATGAGCATATCCTTCAAATCAATTGAAACATGCAGATTATGTTGTGAAATAACAAACTTTTATTTGTCTGTTTAAAAGATAATTACCGACACCTTCGATATGGAAAATCCATGTAGGCGTATAAAGTGTAATATGTCCATATTTTATGTAGGACAATTCAGACTTCAGTATTTACCAGCTGGTCATATATTTTACAATGCGAACACGATAGGTCTAACTATATAATGTAGAGAGTATCCCGTCAATTTACTGAGAAACATATGAACACTAAATATGCTCGGCATTAACATTACAGGATTGTGAAAAACAAGATGGACCAGAGAAGTAGCCTAACAATTATAGGATTTGAGGTGAAATGAGAGCCAGACGATTGCACACGATACGAGTGACGGATTGTTTCTGACAGGGATATATGGTGACGGCAAAGCAAACTGTTTATCAGAGATGCCAACAGAGATGTTGACAAAATTAAATAAGACCTAACTCTCTTTTTTCTGTTTAACTGCCAAGTAAACGCAACTACAAAACAAAGTTTCACTTCTGTGGCCTGTGTTTCTTGTCATAACATGGCCTAGATCTATCGTAATATGGCATGTGCAGTACAGATGCAGGCTTATATAGTCTTCTGTTTTCTATTTCTTTCTGTGATGTTTGTTGTTTTGTGGTATTGAATGGCTTTTAAGATCAAATAAAATATACGAAATGAATGTGTGTTATTTTATTCTTTATTGATTCATTCTTATGTTCAGAGAAGACTTGTCCGACAAATAGGCCTACATGGTCATAGAAATGATCTCTAACATGTTCATGTATTCCTACGCCAACAAATAAAGCGGTTAAACGCTTGGGCCACGCGACGACCGACTTATGTTATTGAAATATCAATACAGACGTTCTATATAAATGTACTTGCAATGAACGAAGTAACAGTCGTTTTGTATATATATCAGATTCCAAGTTGATTTAAAGGTTGCAATCCCAATGCATCTTCAAAAATAGAAATTCATACAGTCATGAAATTGAGAGTTAAAATAAAAAACATGATAATCTAATTTATTTGATTGCACGTGATTGCAATAGATATTTGGAAGTGTCAGTAGTTTATAATTGCGTACCGGCGCCCTTTTTCTGGTCATGAAATGCTAGTTTTTAGACAATGGTGTGGACGATTGTTGTCATTGAATTGAAATCATTCAAGGTTTTATATATATAAAATAATTTTTATTACTTGAACTTAGACACACTGCGTATAAGCAATTTAAGGAACACTAGCATAGGAATGGTACGAAAAAATCTACGGTCAGTGAATTTCATATGTCAAAAGAAGCAACATTTCTTACTAGATATTTCCCCGTGCCATACCACATAATGACCAGGTAATGAATTTACCCCGCCAAAGACCTACCTTTCTTTAGGCTTTACAAACTGATAAGCTTTTGTACTGGCCTATGTTACCTCTGTAGGTTTAAATATCGTAAGACGCATCTTGTATACATTTATTTTCATTTATATTCGTGGTTTATCTATCTTTACCAGTAAATATATTTTCACAGTTGCTATTTCTTATCACATGAATCGTGTGTTAAGGCAGCATTTTTTATTTGTATAGAAATGTGATATTTGCATTTTTTTTAGATTGAGATATTGGTATCGCCAAACAGGTTTTGAAATTGTTCTGGTAACTCAGAACCTATGTATGAGCTATTAATCGATCGATTTATTATGGCGACGTTGTTTTAAAAAGCGTAATCCTGTGTAAACTACACGGACATTGTCCATATATACAATCTAAATCACCTTTCCTTCATAAATTGATAACAGATAATCGTTTAGCTGAACAGAAAATAATTTTCATTTTTGACAGGGATTCATATTTTTCCGTGCATCTTATTTTATATTTCAGTATTTAAATTCGTATAAGATACTTACAGTCAAACTGTCTCTTTCACATTTTGCATCAAATTCTATTTCAAATACATCGAAGTACAAACTTAGGTTTCCGCCACTCTGAGATGTTATTTCCCATGTACAACGCAGATTATTTCCGTATTGAAGATGGTAGTTTGGTGACTGTATACCCCCACTGTCCGCTTTCACTCTATACCGACATTCATCACAAAAGATTTCTGTAAAGGATAATGTGCAGAAAATGTAGCAATTTAAATCATATTGCAATTTAAATCATATTACAATTTAAATCATATTACAATTTAAATTATATTACAATTTAAATGATATTAATCATATTAGAATTTAAATCATATTACAATTTAAATCATAGAATTAAAATCATATTACAATTTAAATCATATTGCATGTTATTCAAGGTTACTAACACCACAAACAACTGAATAAAATACATTCCTGTTACACATTCACGAATTATGTTTTAAAGTAGTGATTAAAATGAATATTAAGAATTGCCAATGGAAAATAGATTATCCAGGGTCAATAGAATACGACAGATTGGATGTTGGAAACGTCTCATTACCAAGGACAGTCGACATGGAATCAAATGTCCGGAAAGAGTCAAACTCCCCTGTCAGCATGCTACACTCTTCACAAGTGTTACTTTTTAGAAACAAAAATAATCAAGTTCGGTAAGATTTCTTCAGTTTTATTTTTGTTTTAAATTAAAGGGAGTCACTGTATATGGTCGTGTTCCATCATTCGTGTCAGAGTGGGGTGTTGACTTCAGATAGTTTAACAAGACGCGTATTTATAAAACAAACGTCCTTTAACAACGTATTCTTGGGTGACGAATCCTTCGGAGCTTAGAATTAAAGATTCATAAGAAATGTATGTCCTGACATAATTTAAGATATATGGAATGAAAACACCAAAGACAGGAGATCGAAGACTGAATATGACTAGTCAGAAACGAGACAGTGCTGAAATGGACATGGAAATCGTCATAGTGAATTTTATAATATCTTCAATTCATTATTTTTTACTTTTAGTTTTTTAGTTTTTAATTTACAACGGCGTATTTAAATTTATAATCCTTTGAAATGACGGGGATTATAAACCGTTTAGTTTCTTGAATGTTGCAAAACTGATGCCACTTTGTTTCACTGAATGTGAAATTGTATTAAATCCGAGCTCAACTAATGAAATCTTATTGATAGAAACGATCGTCATTGGCATTTGCTGTGGAACCTTTTTGCTATTGATATACATAGAACGTTCATAATTACCAACGGAAATTCAATTGTACCCTGTTTCGAGACGAGATGCTTTTCCCCCCACTATTGCTCTATTTCATTATTTATACACATGTGCATGTCAATGCTTCACTATATAAGTAAAGATATCCGTTGGAAAAAAGTATTTTTTTCATTATTGAAGATACAATAGTATGTAATTTGTCTTTCACATATTTAAATACTTGTATCACGTCGCTCTCTCTCTCTCTCTCTCTCTCTCTCTCTCTCTCTCTCTCTCTCTCTCTCTCTCTGTAACGTAGTTATAGAATCTTACATAGTTATAGCATAGCATCACAGTGGTTATTAAATCAACACCTTCATTAACATTATAAGGAATGGATTTTAATTCGATGATTAGAATCAGGAATGTAAATATTGAGACGTATCCATTTCATCACGAATGTCTTACCTGTTAATGAAGTTGATTGCAAAGGCATATATCTAGGCCAGTTAATAAGGAATAATCATCCTCTTTAGTACATGACTTTGTCACAAAAATAAGGGTTACAAAGGAAACATACCATCACAAACATAACATAACGACGATAGGAAACAGCTTTGTTGTTATGGTTTGATTACACTCACTTGGAATAATGATAGATATCACCAATAAAGTATGTGAATACATGTTATAGATTTGCAGCGAAAAAAGTGATATTACACTTACCTGGTATGAAGATAAGCATCACCAATAAAGCATGTGAATACATCGTATAAATTTGCAATAGATCACCCCCCCCCCCCCGGTAATTTTGATCCTCTTTATAAAAATTTAGTCAGACTTTTGTTTCGTGGATAATTATGCTCATCGTTAAAATGGCTGTTAAGTAAAATATTTTACTTCCTCATTCCTTTACCATAGAATGCTCTCAAAGGCAACCTTTAAACATTTATGATAATGGGTTATCAGTTCACACGTGCAATGTGCGGGGTGAGATTAGCAAATGCAACGACGATCGTTTTTATCAACAAGACTTCATTAATTGAGCTCGAATTTAATATCAATGCACATTCATAAAAAGCAGACTGGTATCAGCTTTGCAACCATTCTAGAAACTAAACGATTTTTAATCCTCGTAGTTTCAAAGGATTATAGATTAGCTTATATTTAACAGAATTCCTCATTGTATTGCTCCGATCTTCATCAGATATCCACATACCACGTGATTAGTGTAATACCACAATAACCGATACATATATTTATGTTTTAAATTTATTATTTTAAAGTTATGATTCACCATCTCAAAAAATATTACTATACAAACTTAAACTAATAGGTTATCAACATACGATATTAAAGATACTTCCAGATGTCATTCCTTAGGTTGTTAAGTGAATATTGTGGATGTGTCAAAATGTTATAAATGAATGCAAAATACAGGCTATATAAAAGTATATTGACTATCGGTAAACGTATAGAGTATACATTTAACTGGAATACTTTTTTGTCATGGGAGATAACTATGTAGGCTATAGGTTTATGGCTAACCTATTTGTATTTTTGTTTGGGAAAGAGGATACAAAAGTGCTTCTTTTTCGTATATATACATATATATATGTATGTATGCATGTGTGTGTATTTATATATATATATATAATATATATATATATATATATATATATATATATATATATATATATATTATATATATAGTATATATATAATAGATATATATGTATCAATGTGTGTATTTATATATGTGTGTATTAATATATATATATATTATATATATATATATATATATATATATATATATATATTTAAAATATCTGTGGGTGTATATATATATATGTCTCTGTGTGTGTGTGTGTGTGTGTGTGTGTGTGTGTGTGTGTGTGTGTGTGTGTGTGTGTGAGTGTGTGCGTGTATGAAATGAGGTGTACCGCATGTAGCACGTGGGAATTGTGTCTAATAAAGGCATTGATAATATCAATAATTTCCTAAATATTTTACGGACATTTGATATAATTAATGTTTACAATATCCATATGACGTGTACCCTTACTTCATATTGCCAAATTAACGTTTGGTAAAACTAAACTATATCTTAAGGTCAAGTAAGAACAGCCAGGCATAATAGGTATCCCGGCATACACTTGATACACATCTTTGCAATAGTTTGCTTCTATATTCGCATTCTTATCAGTATATCCACATTAATGTCACTCATAAACCGAGTAAACATCTATTTAAGGCATGAAATTGAATAAAAATCGATTTAATATGTAGGAAAAACAAAGAGAATGCACTTTAAATCAACACAAGACCTGGCATAGGTGCATAGATTTAACGCACTATCCAAATTATTTTCAATATCAAAGTTACAGAATTTTTACAAGAGAGTAGAAATAAATATTGAAGCTATTGGGAAAATTATGGTTTAAATTGTGGTATCTGAGAGAAATATTACTTTAGTCTAAATACATGTACTCGGCTGGTACCGAAATACCAGGTGCCATTTTTATGTCAACATAAAACTGTTAATATATGCATGCAGATGAATAATTGCTTAATTGGACTTTTACAATGAAAGTACAATGTACAATATGATTGTTCATGGCAAGACATAGATCAACTTTTGAATTAATTGAACAGATGTGAGTCTATATATATACGCTAACCGAGGGTTTATTGTTAGAGGGGACACATATTTAGTCTATCTTTGTCGAGAGTAGCGAGAGGCGAAATTTCTATTGAATTTATTATTTACTTTTCAACATTTTATGGACATTTAAACGTTTTACTAATTATTTGCCAATTGGAGGGTGTGCACTCCCACCCCAATATAAAATGCATATACTTACTTCACAAAACAAATATGTAGTAAACTTTTTTCGCTAGAAGATCAGGTTTTTGCCCATGTTTCAAAAAAATTGAAAGCATTATGCATACAACGATAGACATCGAGGGTCTAGTATTTCCCCATAACTGTTTTACAAGGCATGATTCATATGTATAGGGATGGTCTTACTACTCTTTCGTTTATCAGCCAATCAGTTATCTAAAACGTATTAAGCAACCATTGTCTGTAAGCATCAATATTTGTTTATATAGGATTGGATAGTCAATATCATGAATTTCGATGATACATTACACATGTATGTCAACTTGATTTGAATATTTGGAGTCAGATTGATACCCTGAGCTGTCGTTGCTATGGTAACCATATGTCCCCATATTTGGATTCCAGGTAGGTATTTGAAATTGAGAATTTACCTTTCTCTTGGATTTCAAACATAAAGCATACTGATCTGAAGTCTTAATACATATTTTTCAGCATAAATAGCTCACATGAAAATCAATTCTTGATACTTCATATCTACAATATGTATTGAAAAATGTTTACCACCACATCACCATCCATTGGCATTTATTAGCAAACACGATTAGTTTATAATCAAGCAATGAATTGAAAATTATCATTACATTAAAGATAAAATCAATTATTCGGATTTTAATTAGTCCTCTGGAACAGTTTACATTGATATTTTTCATTAAGCCAATCAGAATACAATATAATCATTGAAAAACTGCAGTGATAAAAAGCTCATATTTAATTGATAAAAGTAATAAAAATGTAATAAAAGTGTATCTTTGCTAATTAATTGGAGGACTTTAATCAATTTGTAATCATAAAATTCTTGTCACCGATGTTGCTTTTTACAATCTCAGCTCTAATGGTATTCACATCATTAGCTAGCATTATCAATTGTTCCATTTGTCTTTTTACAGTTTCTATTGCTGTTAAAATATCAATATCGAGCTACTAATTACAAACACTCAATTTGTTTAAATAAAGGGTACCAAAACCGAAATAGATGTATTTATCAAATCTGGTTTGTGTTCGAATATGCCGAAAGCGGTTCGTTTCTGAATACTTCATATGTATGTCTGTCGTCAGCATTTGATTGTCTCACTGTTTCATAATTAGCATTTTCAGTTCGTATTTGCATTTCTTGTGCGTGGTTTTGCCGGTTATTAACTGATTGCGACTCAGTTCTCGTCACATTGCCGTCATTTTGCTTCCCCGTGGCCTTCTTTGTATTCCAGTTACGGAAGGTTTCAATAATTATAGATGAACGTCCACGTCTTTCGGTGTAAAGCAGAAAGCTTAAACAAGCGATAATCGCTACACTTAGAATGCTGACTGTGATCAATGCCATTGTTAGATGTTTTATTTTTGATGATGGCTGATTTCCTGTAAAACACACACACACACATGTAGTATAGTAAAACTATACAATTCATAATTCAACGTATAGCCTTGGAAACAAATTATACCGCAGTTACATTGAAATTTAATCAGATACAATTTTCTTTTAGCATTTTGCCGCATTATTTGAAGACAAATAGTGGTAGGTTTAAAATAATGTTTTTTTTTTACATTTTTTGCTTGGTCCCTTGATGTTTGTGTGTTGAAATTCGACTTTAACAATACATCCACTGTTGTCCAATTATCGGCATTTTACATGATCAGATTCCCGTACAAATTGACGATTGTCGTATTGATGTATATGCTTTATGTAATGTTAGTGAAGAAGTATTATCTTCAAAAATCTTTAGCAAAATGCTAACATTCTTTGAAAATTAGTAAGCGATTTAAAGCAAAAATACAATAATTTGTTAACTTTGGATAACAATGGATGGATGCAAAGATGTAAAAAAAATAGTATTTTTTATTATATATATATATATATATATATATATATATATATATATATATATATATATATATATATATATATATATATATATATATATATATAATATTGTATACTGTAACTTCGTCATCATGCAGCATTACATTCGGAATAAGATTCATTGTACTGCCGAAATAAAAATTCCTATCATTGCATTAATATGATCATTAGTTATACGATATTGAGTTGTCGCATATCAATCTATTTAAACTAATCCGTTGGCAACCAGTGATGGGATATACAACTTTATCTAACAAAATATCTTTGACATGGACATTTGCGAACTTTATCATTTAGAGTAAGCAGGTAAAGTAAAATATATCAGCGGTTTCTAAAAGTGAGGGGATGCTATTACCAGTTAGAGACGGGTATACCCTTCTCTGTTGCTACAATGTCGTATAATGATGGTTTTAGTTCTAATACATATGCATTACATTATTTTATAAAACGTAAAAGCAATTATATATGTAAATATGTTGAATACCAACCAATCTGATAACTGCATACCTGTTGTCAAGGTTGATCTGGACACTTCATATTTAACAATCGGCGTCTGTTTCTTACTGGTAGTAGAATGTACTTGTGGAGCTGTAGAGAACAGTGCTATGAATGATGAAGAGTTGTACCATTAATTGAGGAAATAAAATATGAGAGAGAGAGAGAGAGAGAGAGAGAGAGAGAGAGAGAGAGAGAGAGAGAGAGAGAGAGAGAAAGAGAGAGTCTATATGGAAAATAAGATTCAAATAAATTTTTCGTATTTGACCCGATCCGCGTAACAGGCGATACAGGAACTAAAGGAATTGAATAGAAGCAGTTCACTTTCAAAAGACGAGATGCTTCAAAATCACGTGTTCGTATTTTATCCATTCTTACGTGAATTGTTTCCTTTGTTCGAGCAGAAATTAGATAACTTATGTTGCTTCTCATTATAGTATGTGTTTTTAACAGAATATGAACAGCTTATTTAAAACGGAAACTAGAGTTTGACACAATATGCAAATAATGCAGATAACGCGAAAATTAATAGTACCCGCCCTCGTTAACTAAATCACTAAACTCAGCTAACGTACAGGACTAATAGCCATGTGTTTTACTTTCAAAGACTTTGTATAGTCATAAATTGTATAACAGCATGGCGGCAAGTATAAATGTATGGGCTCAGACGCTGGTTCTCTACAATCAGTGATGTCTTTATTGAAGATTAGACCATCCAGATATATTCATAATGCAATTTACCTAAAAGGTAACTATAGCTAATCTACTACATGTAAAGTTCAATCCACCACGACAAATTTGGCACACATGCATGAACGAAATTTGGTGAATTTAGATCACATAGGTAAGAATTGCAAGTTATATATCGGAAGCATTATGTGTAAATATTAGTTCTTGATACTGGCATACATTTTATATTTTAGATTAATGCTCTTTTCTGTACGCACTTTGTGTTTCTTTTCAATAACGTTTTGTCGTGGTGTTAAAGTTATATACCAATTAGATATTCATTTAAAATTACGGGAAACTCTTTCAAATTTCAAAATAAATTCTTAAAATATTATGGTAACAATGTTATATAAAAAACAAGGACAGCAGAACAAAAACAAAAATTTCTATATTGAATACCCTAATCAGGAACGAGCTTGTAATGTATAGGTGTAGGGGGAAATTATTTCCTGAATTGAACTTCTTTGTTTGGTTAAACCATGTTTCCTTGAATCAATAGAAAGATGTGCCTTGCGGTGTCATTTTTATTACCGTAAGACATTGATCTGTTGAAATTAAATATTTTACGTCACTGTCGTATGAAATTAGGTTTGTTTACATTACACTTATTCACTCTCTGTTTTCATTAATTCGTCGGCATGACATAATTGTAACTAATACATTTGCACTTAAGCCAATTACATATGTAAATACGTTGAATACCAACCAATCAGATGACTACATACCTGTTGTCAAGGTTGATCTGGACACTTCATATTTAACAATCAGCGTCTGTTTCTTACTGGTAGTAGAATGTACTTGTGGAGCTGTAGAGAACAGTGATATGAATGATGAAAAAAATGTAAAAATTAATTGAGGAAATACAATATGACAGAGAATTCGTTTGTATTACGAAAGGGGGCAATAAAGATCCCGTTGATATTTTGTGTTTTTCTAATACTTTAAGTACAAATGTTTTTTGAAAACAACAGAACAACAGTAAATCGTTTGTGCATTTTTAATAGCATTTGAATCATATATTTTCAAAACCATGGAGACACACAAACACACACACACACACACACACACACACACACACACACACACACACATCAAAGTTAAAACTGTAGTTTGCAAGTATATACGTTTGTTGAATTATATCAATCATGTTGATTAATGAAATGAATAAATAACTGTAACGTTATAAATATGACGCTTTTCTTATTTTAACATAAACATAGATATCGTGCATTTTTGAAAAGCGACCATTACCTATTTCCTCATACCTGTGGCTAATGTCCCGACATTGTAGCTACCTATCGTAGTCCGATCTGTCTGGTCGTTCTCATTGATCACTATAGAGTAATAGTATACAAAAATGTAGTTCAACAAAATAATATTCAAAACGTCAGTATGTATCTTAGAGGTCTATTAGTTTTTTTATTTTCCTTTTTAAACTCTTAAGATTGACATACAAGAACTAAAATAAGAAATATATATGCATTTGTTTGTGTGTGTGTCTGGCTGTCTGTCTTTGTGTGTGTGTGTGTGTGTGTGTGTGTGTGTGTGTGTGTGTGTGTGTGTGTGTGTGTGTGTGTGTGTGTGTGTTTCTCACCTTTAAATGATGCATGGAATCCTTTGTAATCTCCTCCATTACCATCTGTGACAAATAGCAAATAGAAATGTCCCAATGGCGAGAAAAATGTCTTCCCCTGTATTGAAGTCCCGCATGCTTTTTGAAGTAAATTGTCTCCAGATTTGATCTAAAAATATATTTTATGTAATAATGTCATATAGTTTGCAGTTATAGATCAAAGGAAACCAATTTTGTATTTTTTGTGAAGTAAACTCAATATGAAGATAATACATATTCAAAAAGATATGTGCATTTTGAAATAATATATCTTATCATAAAACGTTGTTTGATTGCCTTTCAATAAAAGTTTCTACAGAACTCCAGGAATGTCATGCGGGTTACCCCGCCTGTCTGTGACGCCACACGTGTGACGTATAAATATCGCTGTCGCATGAATACTGAATATTTAGAAGAAAAAAATTATAGATTAGGATCTAGTTATTGTTTTATTTTAGTGTTTTATCACTTCATGCAAATTCCCGAATATTTACTAACGCTTTATATTTACATGTAATCGCATATGGTTGTTAAAAGGAAATAGACTAACATACAGGTACCCTATTAGTTCCACATAGGAAAAACCGACTTTTTATTCATATAGTTGGTCGTCATCATTATTATTTTTGTTTTATGAATAAATGTATTGTGAAGGTGTCATCTTGACATCGAATATTGAAAGTCCAAATGTATAAAAAAGATGTTAAACTGATATCAGTTGTTGTGGACGAAACATTTTAAATACCCATTTTATGTGATATTCTATCTTATATATATTCCAAAGGGACCGTTTGGTGATAAGAATAACAAATTCATGTTTAAACAATCTTGCCAAACGAACCTGTAATATCAGTTATTTTTGTCCGTCATTACTATGAGCATTGCAAATTAATTTTCGGGAATTTTTTTGTCCAATAAACACGTGCTATTTTCAGTTAATATACATACTATTCTTATTACCCTTTGCGTTTATTTTCGTACATCATCATTGCATACCTAAATCAGGCAAAGTAGGTTTTTTTTGTCGTTTCAAAACATTCGTTTCTGACATTGTTCACGTGCCTGGTATATCTCGACCCATTTTTTAACTCGTCCCATTGCATTCTCGGCGTTATTATTCTTGACACATATGAACGGACATGGCGGCACGATTGGGGTACCCATATTTATCACAATTATTTTGTTTTTTATTTTTTAAATGTCAGCATGCAGGTTAACAATAAAGATCTGATTTTTTTTCTTTCAGTTACCTGATATATTTATTCATATATTCATCCGATTTTCTTAAGGTATTTAAATTAGCGTTGAAAAGCATAAATACATAATACATGCACTTTCCAACAAAAATCACATCGTGTATTTTTAAAGTAAATGTAAAACACATAAAAATCGTCAGATTTTAGAATAATCCGAGCGCGTAAATGACCGAGATCCCCTGATCGAATTACGAAGTATATTTGATATGGCAAAAGAGTTTATCTGAAAGGTCACTTCATACGGAAATACAGTGGGTTTTTTAAAAAACGGAAAAATTAAATTCTAATAAAACAAAGCACTGGAGCTTTGTATTGTGCAGACTTAATACTATGTAACTGATATACATATTGTCGTCTTTCACTTGATAATGGCCAAGTGGCCGAAAATTTGTGAAATTTAGTGTTTTTCTGTCTTATCTTTTTGCATACTGATACTTCCCTATATATATATTTATATTTAAATTGAGTATTTTTAAACAAAAAAATATATAAGAGAAAACTGAACCACTGTTTGACCTTGATTATGCAATGAAACTCATCACAATGAATTTTTCTATGTAACTTTCACATATACAATAAAAAGTAATGATAATTTATGTCAAAATGTGACTGTACCCAGAGAAACAGAGAGGGACAAAAGATACTAGACAATGTGAAGCTGTGTTTCATAGCTGACACAAAAAACGCATGACTTTTAAATTAATTTTGTCATAAAGAACAACTTAATTCAGTTCTTGATGCGAATTTACCATTTAATGTATGTTTTTAGTGGACAAATTTGTGTCACCTGTCATTTTTGTTCAGATTCCCATTATCAGTTATTTATAATTATAATTTATATTGATATATTGACATTCTGGTCACCTGAGCAGTTGTCTTTCTTCCCTTTAAGCGCACGGGCGGGACGCCGATCAGTGAACTTTGATGGCAGAATAAACAGGTATCCTGTCGTTTTTCACCTGAGATAATTTGAACATATATCTTTTGGGGAAATTCAATGAAAAGACAAACTAAAAAAAATTGTAACATGCACAATACGTTTCTATACCGATAATGTTGGAAGAGCTGCATATATAAATATAAGCATTGATTTTCATTGTTTTAACATCATCGGGTAATAAAAGCAAATGGTCATGGGAAAAATCCGGTGCAGAAATCCTTCTATTTATATATTACAATTGTTCAGTGAAACTGTAGTCCACTGGATGCTTAATTCATTCCAGAATACTGACTTTGCGGGGGCGTTTACATATGACGTAATACCTCAACAGTTGTTTAAACAAGAGGCTTAGTTCTCTTTTCTGATCGCAAATGCTAAATGAAATTAAGGTTTAATTTCTTTTTTTATCTCATTATGAAAGAAACTAGTGATAGGGACAGTTTTGAATACTTATTCTCAGATTAATTATTGATATTCGACTACTTACTAGTGGCGGATTAAAAGTGTCAGAAGAGAATTTGACAGATGGGCCGTGTGCAAATGGCTGATAGGCCTACCGTGTTTGATTTGAATAGCAATAGATGATCGTTGTTTAAACAATTTTTCGTTTGCATTCTGATGTTTTATCAATGGGATATACCACAGAAAGTTTGAGTGTGATATGCGGACATGACAACTGGAGGTAGCCCTTTTACTGTACTTGACATTTTAGCTATCACTGAATCATCTGGGAAATGCCGTATCGGTGATGTTTTCGTATAAAGTATGAGTATGACTGCTAATGGAAAAACACCAGCTTTGTTTACAACATGGGCGCAGACATTTTGGACACCCAAAGTTGTGCGGAGGGTAAAATGAGCCCAGCGATCTGGTTGGTCATTAATTGAAAAAAATAGTTTTGCCATTAAAAAGTGAAAGAAAGGTGATAAAAAAGATACATGGATATTCTTAGTACTTTGGAAATTATAGGGTTGACTGGTGAAAATTGAAACGGAGGGGTCATATGAGAATAGATCTTTTCCTTTGGTGCAGAATACTACGAGTTGTAAACAAGTGAAAATTTCAAGTAAAAATGCAACGGCAACCTATACTTTTGATTGAAAATTTTGTTATGAAAAATATTGATCTTTCAGCACAGGGTACTTATTTGACCCAGATTTGATAAACATGGGAGTGACAGTGACCTGAAGTTTTGTAAATTAGCATTGAGGCCTATGGGAAAATATTTGGTGGTGTCTGTCCTATAATTCGTTCATGCCAACTAGAGGTAGCCAATTTTAGCCAATCGATGAATTAGCTGGGGAATGCCGTATCGGTGATGTTTTCGTAAGTATTTCAGTAGGCCTATACTACATAGGCTGGGCATGAGCAAATCCTTCAAATCAATTGAAACAAGACAAATGCAGATTATGTTGTGAAATAACAAACTTTTATTTCTGTGTTTAAAAGATAATTACCGACACCTTCGTTATGGAAAATCCGTGTAGCCCTATAAAGTACAATAAATCCATATGTTATGTAGGACAATCCAGACTTCAGTATTTACCAGCTGATCACATATATATTCTATAGGTCTAACTATATAATGTAGAGTATCCCTTCATTTTACTGAGACACATATGAACACTACTTATGCTCGGCATTAATATTACATGATTGTGAAATACAAGATGGACCAGGGAACTAGCCGAACAATTATTGGATATGAGGTGAAATGAGAGCCAGACGATTGCACACGATACGAGTGACGCATTGTTTCTGACAGGGATATATGGTGACGGCAAAGCAAACGGTTTATCAGAGATGCTTGACAAAATAAACTAGACTTAACTCTCTTTTTTCTGCTTAACTAACAATCAAACGCAACTACGAAACAAAATTTCACATCTGTGGCCTGTGTTTCTTGTCATAACATGACCTAATCTATCGCCATATGGGCATGACAGTACAGATGCAGGCTTATATAGTTTGGTGTTTTCTATTTCTTTCTGTGATTTTTATTGTTTTGGGGTATAGAATGGCTTCTAAGATCAGATAAATATACGAAATGAATGTGTGTTATTTTAGTCTTTATTGATTTATTCATATGCTCCGATAATACTTGTCCGACAAATAGTCCTACATTGCCATAGAACGGATCTCTAAAATGTTCATGTATTCCTGCGCCAACAAGTAAAGCGGTTAAATGCTTGGGTCATATTGAAATATGCATACAGTCGTTCAAATGGAGAGTTAAAATAACAAACATGATAATCTATTTTATTTGATTTTACGTGATTGCAATAGATATTTAACAGTGACTGTAGTTTATAATTGCGTACCGTCGCCCTTTTTCTGGTGATGAAATGCTAGGTTTGCCTTTAGACAATGGTGTGGGCGATTGTCGTCATTAAATTGAAATCATTAAAATGTTTTATAAATATAAACGAATTTTTATTACTTGAACTTGGACACAGTGCGCATAGGCAATTCACTGAACACTAACATAGGAATGGTACGAAAAAAATCTACGGTCAGTGAATTTCATTTCTTAAAAGATAGATAAGCTTTTCTACTGGCCTGTATTATCCCTGTAGGTTTAAACATCGTTCTACGCAGCTGTACACATTTATATTCATTTATATTCGTGGTTTATCGATCTTTACCAGTCAATATATTTTTCATAATTGCTATTTTTATCATGTGAATCGTGAGTTAAGACACCATTTTTTATTTGTATAGAAATGTGATATTTGCATTTTTTTCATTATTGACATGGAATCATATTTTATTTTTTCCGTGCATCTTATTTGATATTTCAGTATTTAAATTCGTATAAGATACTTACAGTCAAACTATCCCTTTCACATCTTGCATCAAATTCTATTTCAAATACATCGAAGTACAAACTTAGGTTTCCGCCACTGGGAGAAGTTATCTCCCATGTATAACGCAGATTACTTTCGTATTGAAAATGGTAGTTTGGTGACTGTATCTCCCCACTGTCCGCTTTCACTGTATAATGACGTGCATCACAAAAGCCTTTTGTGAAGGATAATGTGCAGAAAATATAGAATTTAAATCATATTGCAATTTAAATCAAACTTCTTATTATTCATGGTAATTAACACCATAAACAACTTGTAACATGAATACAAGAACTGCATAAAATACTTTGGTGTTACACATTCATGAATTATGTTTTAAAGTAGTGATTAAAATGAATATTAAGAATTGCAAATGGAAAATAGATTATCTAGGGTCAATATAAATTAGATATTGGAATGGTCTCATTACCAAGGACAATTGGCATGGAATCAGATGTCCGGAAAGAGTTAACTCCCTTATCAGCATGCTACACTCTTCACAAGTGTTACTTTCTAGAAACAAAAATGATCAAGTTCGGTAAGATTTCATCAGTTTTATTTTTTTTTTAATTTAAAGGGAGTCACTACATAGAGTACTATATCATTCGTTATAGGGTGGGATGTTGACTTCATAGAGTTTAAGAAGACGCGTATCTATTATAAAGCATCGTTAGTCCTTTAACAACGTATTCTTGGGTGACAAATCCTTCGGGTCTTAGAATTAAAGATTCATAAGAGGATTATGCCCTGGCATAATGTAAGATATATGAAATGAAAGCACCAAAGACAGGAGATGGAAGACTGAATATGGCTACTCAGAAGGGAGACACTGCTGAAATGGAAATTGAAATCGTCATAGTATATTTTGTAATATCTTCAATTCATTATTTTTAACTTTTAGTTTTGAGAATTTGGTTTTCAATTAGATGATTAAAATCAGGAATGTAAATATTGAGACGTATCCATTTCATCACGAATGTCTTACCTGTTAATGATGTTGATGGCAAAGGCCTATATGTAGGCCAGTTAATAAGGAATAATCATCCTCTTATTAGTACATGACTTTCGTCAAAAAATAGGGTTACAAAGGAAACATACCATCGTATACATAACATAACGACGATAGGAAACATATTTGTTGTTATGATTTGATTACACTCACTTGTAAAAATGATAGATATTACCAATAAAGTATGTGAATACATGTGTATAGATTGGCAGCGAAAAAAAAATTATCACACTTACCTGGTATGAAGATAAGCATTACCAATAAAGCATGTGAATACATCGTATAAATTTGCAATAGATAACAGTAATTTGATCCTCTCTATAAAAATGTAGTTAGACTTTTGTTTCATGGATAAATATGCTCATCGTTAAAATGGCAGTTAAATAAAAATATTTTACTTCCTCATTCCTTTACCATAGCATGCTCTCAATAGCGAACTTTAAACATTCATGATAATGGGTTATCAGTTCACACGTGCAATATGCGGGGTAAGTTTAGCAAATGCAACGACGATCGTTTTTATTAATTTAATGATTTTATAAATTTTATGAATTTAATATAAATGCACATTCACGGAAAGTGGTATCAGCTTAGCAACCATTCTAGAAACTAAACGATTTTTAATCCCCGTCATTTCAAAGGATTATAGATTAGCTCATATTTAACAGAATTCCTTATTGTATTGCACTGATCTTCATTAGATATCCATATATCACGTGATTAGTGTAATACCACAATAACCGATACATATATTTATGGTTTAAATTTATTATTTTAAAGTTATGATTCACCATCTCAAAATTATTACTTTACAAAGCTACACTGATAAGTTTTCAACACACGATATTGAAGGCACTTCCAGATGTCATTCCTTACCTAGTTAAGTAAATATTGTGGATGTGTCAAAATTTTATAAACGAATGTAAAATATAGGCTTTATTGACCGATAACAACGCAGAAATGTTAGCGACTATCGGTAACCGTATAGAGTATACATTTAACTGGAATCCTTTTTTCTCATGGAAAATAACTATGTAGGCTATGGCTAACCTTTTTCTATTTCTGTTTGGAAGAGAGGATACAAATTGCTTTTGTTCGTATATATATATATATATATATATATTATATATATATATATATATATATATATTATATATATAATTATGTGTGTGTGTGTGTGTGTGTGTGTGTGTGTGTGTGTGTAACCGTAGTGAAATAAAAATTTAATACATGTATTAGTTCACGGGCTATAAACAAGACAAACTATCGGAAATAATACAATTTATATTTAATAGCATAATGTTTTTACATTCATATAAAACATACATATATAATATGAATAGTAAACCACTATGAATATATGATCATGTTCAGAACATATATCATATATATATATATATATATATATATATATATATATATATATATATATATATATAATATATATATTCAACACTGATTCTGTTTCTGTTTTTGTGTCTTCCCACTGGTTATATCTCTTTCGTTTCTCATCTCCATGATTTTTCTGATAACATTTGATACTCCATACTTATTCAAATTTCAGTTTCATCTGCAGACTCATTCATGTAGAGATTGTCAGGTTTAAAGTTTTTGTGACTTAACAGGATGATTTTATGTTTAGCAATCCAGTGTACGTTAATAAAAGGAAGAACCTTCAACATCCGTGTACATCAACTGTAATATATACTAACTTCTGTGCTCCATATGAATTATGTGAAGTCGGAGTTCTAGGTGAGATATCATAGCAGATTTCGTTAATGTTCAGCATGACCTGTTTGACTTTTTACATGGTTTTTTTCTGGTGTATATGTAGATAAAAAAATAATGGGTAATTCTTCAATGAAGAACAATAATATACAGACTGGATTTAAAATTAAAATAATAATATACAGACTGGATTTGAAATTAAAATAATAATATACAGACTGGATTTCAATTTAAAATTTCACTAGTTCATGAGGTTTTAGAGTTGCCTACAATAAGTTTTTAAAAGGAGTTATTTGACATTTGTCAACTGATGAGGTCTAATTGACAAACATGGTATCGTCTTGAGCATTATAACTTTGGTATTATGTTTATAATATATATATATATATATATATATATATATATTTATATATATATATATATATATATATATATATATATATTATATTATATTTATATATATATTGTAAGAAATTCATTCATTAGAATAACAAAGAATCAAGCACATAACTTATTACTTGGACATTTTACTTACTATATATAATATATATCTTGTCGTCAATTTGCCACATTTAAATGGAAATATCCATTTTTTGGTTAATGTATTAATTTTCTTTTCTGGTCCTGGTACGAACGTTAAACTATATTTTACAGACATCAGTCTTTCTTGAGCAGTCATTTTCATTGCAAATCTTTAACGGTTTTCCTAAAGATATGTTCAGTGTAATTGAGCATTCCTTTGAAACAGTCTGTAACAATGGGGCCTCAGGGCTGAACCGTCGGTATAACTGTACCGGAAATTGCGCCATCGAGCTGACATGTAACCCAGAAGATGGATCGTGTCCATTTTGATGTAAAAGTGGCTGGGGAGGAAGTATTTGTGTTCAGGGTGTGTATGTTTTTGAAATAACTAAATATTAAGGATATAAACGTTTTTTGTGTACATTTCCAATCATTTAAAGCACCACAATCTTTTCTCCCCATATTTTTTGTAGAATTCAATGTTGAAAAAGTTGCTATTTCATATGTTTAAACTTACAATGGGGTAAGTTGTCAGAATTGTATTTATATTAGTCTGTGTGAAGAATTTTTGTTTGTTTGTTAATTGTTGTTTAACGCCCGACTCAAGGATCTTTCACTCATAGGGAGACATTACCAAATGCCGGTGAAGGGCTTAACATTTTACCTATGCTCGGAACATTCGGTATCTGACCAGAGACGGTTCTTTCACGGATCGGCACCTAGGGACCTCGAGTTTTACTGTCTTATCCGACAAGAAACCAACCAACTGGATTCTAACTCACGTCCTTATGATCAAGAGTCGAGCGCGCTACCGACTGACCCACAAGTATAATGTTTTGGTTTCAATTATTTAGTGAAAATTTGTTTTACTAATTGTTGAACTTTCAATAATAATAAAATGATTTTACAGAAAAATACAGAAAGGGTATACATATACATGAACATTTTCGATCTGTAAATATAATATGCCATAAACATATAATTAACCAGTTTTAAAAAAATATCCAGTTATTTCAAATTTAGATTTCAATTGATTCTGTATATTTACATTTTAATTCAGTTTGCAAAAGCAGAAAGCACGGACATGGTTGCACTAAACAATGTGGAAATTGCGCCAATAACATGATTTGTAACAGACAAACAAGAGTTTACATACACGGTTGCGGTGATGGATACAAAGGCAATCTTTGTAAACAGAGTGAGCAACATTTCCATTTCGACGAAACCAACTGCATGGCCAAAATGTTTCCATTTCTGTCTTTTTTTCCGTGTTTTTTCCTGTCATTCATGCCCTTCCACAACAAAACTTGGAACTTTGACCTGAAATATAACTTTTTTAACAAGAAGACTAGTTTAACAGCTCTATGAAAAAAATAATATTTGTCTAATGTTAGCTTTATAAATCTTAGTGGATGATCAGTTAAATAAATGTCAAACAAAACTTTAAACAGATCTGTATCTTCCTAATGTATCGATATCTAGTTTCATTTAAAACCAAAATAAACACGTTTGTTTCGTATGCACATTATTCCTATAAACGCCAATTCATTTGGGGGTTATCTAAGTGCTCCATCAAGCCTTTAGCAGTTTTATTCATCAAACTTCTAACACATATTAAACAAAGTCATCAAACTAAACCCGATATGTTTCCTGTAACATTTGCAACGGGTGTGGCATGCTGGCAGAGGACACTGACTCCTTCCGGACACCTGATCCCTTCCTGTTTGGGATTCGCAATTGTTCTCCATGTTGATACCATCGGTATATCCCATTTGTCGTATTCTAATGGACTTGAGTTTCGATTATTCATTAGTACTTCTTCATTTAAACTTTGAAAGTATGCTGTAGCGTTCTTCAATGGCATAGTTCGAATATAAAAATTTCAGATACCAAAGTATAAAAAATTAGAATGTCCAGGACACAGATACAAATCCGGTAAAAATTGACAAACACGGACCTCTGGAAACCAAAAGGTGGGATCAGGTTCCATGGAGGAGTAAGCATCCACTGTCGACCGGTCACACCCGCCGTGAGTCCACAGTCAAGTCCGATAAAACAAGTGCGGAGTGTATCCTCGTCACATTTGGTATAGACGTCTCAACAACCGCCAACGAAAAGGCAACTCAACATTTCACTTAGTGAAACAGAGTAGTCGCAAACAAGACTATTTTACCGACCGTAAAACCGACCGAACTTTTGCATTTTCGCATGGTTTTAAATCATTATTTTGCTCGCCTTCCAACAAACAGAAATCGCATCTCCTCTTTTTTCGCACTGATACTATCTAGATCCCTCATTCCAGTTCAGTTCTCTGTTTATGATTATATTTCATGTTTTGAGATATTTTATTTAACTTTATATATTTGTTTGAAAAGTTTTAAAGTGACATTTGTTGTTGTTGTTGTTGTTGTTGTTGTTGTTGTTTTTACGTATTTTGCTACTTAGATTGATATACAATTACCAAAACAAAAGTGATGTACATAAACATTCTGAGATCCCTATATATTTTGTGAAAATTGCTTGAGAAACCAAGGTTTTACACTTTTTTCAACTGCAATTGATTTACTCAACATTACTAATTGTATATGAATTCCACACTGGGCCTGATCATATTCTCTCAAGATGTAAGATTGTTTAAAGCCTTGTATAACTCTTATTTGTTATTGTACATCAAGTACATGTAGTAAAAGTAGAAAAAAAAATCGGACAAAACAGTAAACACAGCTCATGCCCTGTTAAGTGTTCATATGATATGATTGAAACGTGTGTAATAATTAAGAAGCACGGCGATAACACAGATTACTCCCCCATGGCACCTGATCCCATCTCTTGGTTTCCAGAGGTCCGTGTTTATCCATTTCAACCGGATTTGTATCTATGTCCTGGACATTCTATTGATTTATGCTTTGGTATCTGAGGTTTTTATATTGCTTGATATAGATTATAAAAAGTACAGACACCGAAATCCATTGGGAAGTCCAGATACACAGATGCAACTGATATTAAAACAACACAGATACCTTGAGAAAAACAGTTGGATCAGGTGCAATGTAGAATTATAGACTTTGTAATTTAAAAGTTTTAATTTAATTATATTGTCTTTAAAAATCGAAATGTTGTAAACTTATAAAATAAAGCAAATACATTTTTAACCTACACACTTCAATTTATAATGTAAGTTAATGTTTCATAATCTTTCAGCCACTAATCAAATTATTAAAATTCCACAAAAGTCTGATTCGACCACAGCAATAGCATATGGTAGTGGTTCTGCCTTAGTGGTGATCTTCGTTGTCATAGTCGTGGTGTTACTTGTCGGCAACTAAGTCCTTGGATTTTGATTAAGAGTGCGTTTACTTAAAATAATCGAATGCATCGTCGCAAAAATATTGGGGGATTAAGAAAGACATGTTAAAATATTCTAGTTACATTGGTAAAGGAAATAAATATTGTGAACTGATTTCCACTATCTATATAATATCTATATAATATCTATATAATATCTATATGGTATCTATATAATAACTATATACTATTTATATAATATCTATATAATACCTACATAATATCTACATAATATCTATATAATACCTACATAATACCTATATAATATCTGTATAGTATCTATACAATATCTATATAATATCTATATAATATCTATATAATATCTATATAATATCTGTATAATATCTGTATAATATCTATATAATATCTATATAATACCTATATAATATCTATATAATATCTACATAATATAACCACAAATTATAAACTTTTTGCTTTACATTCTTTATCAATTTTTTATATTTTTTTTCTTTTCATGTGATTCATTCTGTAAATTTCCTAATAAGATGTAAACTATTGCATTAACACTACGGTAAAATACATAGAACGGGTATAGATGATTATGTGTCCAGGTTACAGAATGCATATATTAGCTGTGGAGACCGATAACGATTATCTATAGCTTCTGTATGATTGTTGACACATCTCATCCGAGTGTTTAGAACATCTTGCTTTGAAAACATGAATTAACTTACCTTGTGTCAATCCGTCAGGAACCTAAGCTGATTTTGTGAGAAAATGGCCAGTTAACTTGTGGATGGCAGGTGGGCTCTTCCCGGGTTTTGCTCCACGAGAAATATTTAGCTACCACCATATGACAGAAAAAATAAAACAAAACTAAAACACAAATTAAAGTATGACTTTCAAGGATCCAAAGTTAGATATTATTTTTGGGTGAAAACTTTAATTCAAAATTCAGAAGCTCCATTATATACCAGAAAGTTTGTGATGAAATTATATATATGTTGTTTGCATATGCTATTATGCTAGATATATGAATTATCTAAGTACGATTAACTGTTTTGCGTTTAATTTCTTTACAAATAATCAGACTGGTCCCTCCGCAATTTACGCGGAAGTTGACAAATCCAACAAAACAAAAACCTCACACCTGGTCCATCAGCACTGTAGGCAGAAATATACAAACCCAACAAAACACCGCTACCAATGATAAACGTTACACCTGGTCCATCAGCCCTGTTCGCTGAAGTAGACAAATCCAACAAAACACTGCGACCAAGGAAAAACGTCAAACCCGGTTCACCAACCCTGTATGCTGACCGGAAATGACGCAAAGAATCAAGCTACCTTGATGGATCTGATATACTTTAGACGTTATATTTCATTACACGTTGGCATCATGGGAATGAGTTTATTTAACAAATGGGAAATGATAGGACTAGAGAATGTAATTATGATTATACAGCTAACCATCTGCATATAAAAAATCTCAGATACCAAAGTATAAATATATAGAATGCCCAGGGATCTGATCTAGCAAACGTTTTACAATTTTCGTTTAATTACAGAATACACAAGGTCTAGTGTACGGCGATGTTGAGTTCCCTAATACTGCACAAAAGCAGCCAAGACGTTTTGAGGGACAGAATATGCAAATTTAGAGGACAGAATATGCAAGTTTAGAGGACAGAATATGCAAGTATAGAGATACACTAATGCAGATGCTGCATAAGCACAACGGCACGGGACAATGGCGAAGTGTATAGGCCAAGGAAATTCTACACATCGAGAAATTAAATTTTCTGATTGATTTATCTGAAAAAAACAATGTGTGTGTGTGTGTGTGTGTGTGTGTTTGTGAGTGCATGTATGTGTGTGGTGTGTGTGTGTGCGTGTTCGCGCATATGTGTGTGTGTGTGTGTGTGTGTGTGTGTGTGTGTGTGTGTGTGTGTGTGTGTGTGTGTGTGTGTGTGTGTGTGTGTGTGTGTGTCCCGGGCTCGTTGTGGTCGGTCGGCGCGTCTGTTATCTCTGCATGTAGCTTTGTGTAAAGTGCTGTTTTACTATTTTGGATTTCATTATGAATGTGGTAAATTTATATTAATATCTGTGAACGATTTCTGTGTCCGGACACCTAGTCCTATCCCGCTTGGAAATCGCAATAGTTCTTTATGTTGATACAATTTGCACATGTAATTCGCTGTGTTCTAGTGGACTTGATCTCCGATTAGTAATTGGTACTTCTTCATGTTTACTTGTATTATAATAATAGTTTCATTGCGAATTTATTTTTTATCAAAATATTATGTCTATTTAGACATTGCATTGTTCAATATCACATCACATTTGCAGTTTAAAACACATTTGCAATTCTGATTCAAACCTTGATAGCATTAGATAAAAAACAAATCAAAATATACGCGACTTTCTAGCTCAAAAATATTTCTTTTATTATTATGGTATAACTGAGGACAATCAAATGTTTCGACAATTCCATGTTCAAATAAACGTTGATGAACAGTATCTTTATTTTCTAGATTTGGAGAGGTAACACAAATATTTTGAAAACAACCTTGAGATTATAACAGTATAGTATCGGTTCATTGGAATTGTACGGTTTGTAAAATTTTGAAATACATATTGATCTGTAGTTATTTTCATATGTAGACTTTTTTAGGGAATAACACTATCATAATTCATTACAAAAGCATGGATACTACTTTTAAGAAATATGGAATTTTCAGATAAAAGTTTTCATTTTTATGACATATAAAACATGTTTTTAATTTTAGTATATACCTACCTGTATACACCTGTTTTGGGGAATTTTTTTTATAGTGTTCAAAAGAAAATAATTGAAAATTTACAAATTACCCACGTTTATAGACTAGAACAAACAATACGTAAAACAAATTAACCCAGACACATGGAGCTACAGACACTTGTTCATTATACACCACTTCCTCGATGTTTACTATAGGCACTGCATCGTAGATAGAAGTGTATGATTCAGATTTGGTTCGTACTGATAACCAATTTATGCCAATCAAACCAGGTAAAGAAGCTCTGTCTGCAAGTGGCATGATTGGCTATGAAATTTCTGAGATATCTCGGTCCTGGTTTATGAAAGGTCCTAAATCCTAACTTTTCATCAAAACTACAATGACAACGCATCCTCGATTGGTCTTCCCATGACAATTTCGTGAAACGGACCCCTGGTCTTTACGTAAATGACTTACCAGGTCATCAAATACAACCTGTCCTCTGCGGCACAGAAATAAATGTTATTTGTATTGGTGGCAATCTTGCATTGCTTGTCCAATATGTAAATAAGCGGTCCAGTTAATGTAAATCTAAATAGAACAAGTATTGTTATTTCGGCTTGGATGAACACGTATATGTAGGTAATAATTATAATACATGTAATAACAACAGTTACAACAATATTTATAAGTGTAATTGAATATATTATAATGTATTGTTTAATTCCATGTACATTGCAATTTCGAATATTCTGAAAACAGAACAGATAAATATCGAGACATTTTTTTCGATAAAAAAATGGATCATAGACAATCCTACCCAAAGCAATAAAATGAACATCTACTTACATTTGTATATTTCCTTGCTTATTTATTTTTGCATTTATTGATATTATTTTTCATTTTATAATTCACGTTTCGCAGCGTGCACTTTTCGTGCATTTTGTTTCCATAGTGTTTTGACAAAAGTAATGCATAGTCAGACAGAATTTAGTGCAATACAAATATAACGCATATAACAAAATACGAAACATAACATAACATGCAAATGTCGCTCAACAGCGCACTAAAGAAAAAAATGTGTATCTTGTTGATACTGGCGAAAAAATCAGCAATGTCCTCACGACGGTGTCGTTATCATCTTGAATTAGATTATCTATATGTTTTATTATAATCATACCTGCCTTACAAAAGTTCCTGAAACCGAGTATATGGATGGTGATCTGCCGATTTTGTTCATCATCGAAATCTCAACTTTGTATTCTAAATATTATGTTTCATATTGTTATTATTATCATCAACTATAAACTTAACGTGTTCACAAATTTACAATTGATACTCTTAAACGGAGTTTGGCAATACATCTAGGATTATTATTTTACCTTGTATAATGCCTCTTTAAAAAACACATTATCGAGTTCACCTGAAGAAGTCCTATTGACAAAATGATTGCCTTGAGCATTTCTTTTGGCATCTTTTGTAAAAACGTTGACATTGTTGATTACTTTCTGGTTTCATTGATATTAGGATAATATCTTTCCGATAAGGAAACTGATTTGCCTACACGTCCTACGTGTTAAACATGAATGACATCATAGGTGGCGTTGAAACCGGAGTAATTGTTGTCGAGAGCGTCGGATTTAAATTTGATAATCATCGTGCCTGATGTTGCTGTGAACATCCTTCCATGAAATTGTGTACCACAGCCTAGTCCTAATCGTCTACCGCCATCTTCAATCTGTGGAAACAATGCAAAGTTTTATGTTTCAATCTTATCTTAAAGGCTCATGCCCGGTTAATTGAACTACATGAAATATCATAAAACGTTCTCCGATTCAGACGTTATACAGTCAATAGACATACAAATCAAAACTAGTATACATGTACACTGCAATTAGTCAGAAAATGATAAATACAAAGTGATACAAACACCCTTAATAAGCGATCGAACGTGTATCGCTCACTGTTGATACATCGATATGGAAAGCATGTCCAATATGAATGTACGACAAATTGTATTTTAAAGTATTTTAGCGAAAATTACAATTATTCATTTTTCTTAACTCAAATATTGTATTTCTATACACATACTCTTACCACTTTGAAGTTGAATAGAGAATTGGTATTCTAACACCAGTTTGAGATTCAGTGATTAAACAGAATGGTTATATAAATAGCCTTGACAGAATGAGGTTTCTTCAGGGGAAATTCCAAGAATGGATGCAAATTATTAATTTGTTTCAGCTTCATTTTCTTCCTCTATGCATTTCAGCATTATATAGCTGATCCTAAATGCACAGCACAATTACATTATCGGTCCTAACTTTTTGTTTATATGCTACCTGTATGGCAATGTGTTTACTTCTTGGAATGTTAGTAAACTCGTACCAATTTCAATTCGTACCCATCTCAACTCGAATTCTCTTTGGCTAAGTCATGCCTACAGTTGATTGACTCGTAACCAAAGCAACTGGAAGAGTCCTACTCATCGATGATATGTACTCAATAATGTACAGTAGAAAATGTTTCCCGTTTTTCCAGATTATTATTCCTTACGGGTATAGAAAAGACACGGACATATTTTTCTTCACAATAGTAAAAATGACCCAGGTACATTTTTTATCGTAGAAATATAACGCAAGTATATTTTCACAGTAGATAAAAATAAATATTCAACAGTTAATAATGACCATGTCGTACACGTTACACGTGTTTTAGTAGGCTAACTACATGTACATGGCAACTGTGTGGTAATTGCAAGCAGTGCTATTTCGTTTTCGATAATAAACGAAATGTATGCGCATATGTCAGGATAGACGGAATTTTATGTCATTTATTTGCCAATTACTTGTATTACTTATTTGAATGATTATAATACAAAGATTACTTCCAATATCCCTATAAGACCACGCGCAATAATGACTCTACTAATAGTGTAATCCTTAACGGTTTATCTAAAAATAATTGACACGACCATTTTATGTCCGGTCCTATAAACACCTAAAACAAATTCGACATAGTGATTCACAAATTTACCATGAGGTGTTAAAAAGCAGTAAAGGTAGCCTCATCGTCTTAAAATCATGGTCCGGAATCGCTATGCTCTTTACTACCCGTAGTTTCATGTGCCTGAATGCGCTCGTGCATATGTTTTATTATTCATGAAGGTTCGGCCAATGGAAGTAAACGGTGCTCGCGCATTCGCCAGCTAATCGTATTGAGGCTATCAAACTATTTCAGAGTTGTATTAGATCAACGAACGTAACCATAACTCGCGTTGTCAATCACAACTGCTGTGATTGGATAGATTGAACACATTTACTCCGTTATCAATATTTATTAGCAACGAGTGATTTCGGGTACATGAAACCACGGGTAGACAAGTGTATAGCGCTTCCGGACCGTGGTTTTACGACAAGGTGGGCGCCCATCTATATAAACACCTATGCATATTCGGTGTTCTAAATTTCATTGTTTTCAAAACCAATGTCAAAACGCCAAAAGCTCGAAAATTGTAACGACCCCGTTACCTTATATCCTTATAACCTGGCGGGATATAGTCTCGTGAAGTCTTTTTTGACCTGGATACGTTCAAAGTTAAGGTAATAAAGAATAATGACATTAATTTTACACTGAAAAGAATAGTCGCTTTTGTTATCCTACTTACGAGTATCCAGTCGGGAATAGTATTATTTTTCATAAAGATTGTCATAACCGAAAATTGAGTAGAAGCATTCGCAAGATAATCACAAATTGAAATTTATTTTTTTGTGAATTGGACAATACCTCTAACAGGTAAATACTCCTGATGCCAATTCATTTTCACAGATAGATGTATATCATTTCAATACCAAACGGCATTATGATAATTACCCTGTTGGTAAATACATGGATACCTTCATCAATAATTCTTACAATCAAACAGGTGACGGGCACGAATAATTAAATAGATGGCACGGGTCAGCTAAAACATGGCTACGAGTCAAGCAATTCACATAACTACGAGCTGTGATGGATAATAACCCATATGTTGAACTTGAATTTTCGCGACTAATATTCATTTCACTAGCATGTTATAAATCAGTTTAAATATAAGAATACCAAACGTAATTCCAAATTTAACACGAACAAATCGTTAAATTATTAACAATCGGGAGCTCAGATCACTTCTTATGAAATGGATGTCCTCACTTCCGAAATAACAAATCATGGACAAGTTAGACCAAGGTCAGATATATATTCGAACACTCGGCTCGTTTTCTAGGACCGCTTGTATTCATTTCGAATAATTGGATAGAAATGCTTCACAGCTATATCTCTTTAAGGTTTTTTTATGTCATCGTTTTTATAAAAATGAGAAGGTGTAACCTGTCTTTGGTAGAGTGTTCACCGACCCGACTGATCACATTACTAAATTCATTTATTACGTATCTTTATTGAAGTCTTTGATGTAAAAATTAATGTGGAATGTTTATGATTTGAGTACAGTGTATGTTTTGATGTCGTCTGTCCATTGTTTCGCTTTGGGAGTACAAGAGTGAATAACAGTCGTTCTGCAAACTCCACTTTTATAGCGGAATTGCGAGCCAATCCTTATTGATAAGATTTAGCAAAAATGTCTGGTTGTGGAATAATAAATAGGAAGTGTTTCAAGGGCATTTTATTCTATTTTATTTTATTTCATTTTCGAATTCAAAACTTGTTTAATAGTAACGATGACACTTACTTCTACAAAATCTCCGTTACAGTGCGCTGTATTCTCTATGTAAAAGAGATGGAAATGCAAAAGGATACTTCCGCCCGGATTGATTATTATCCATTGGTAGTCCACATTGGATCCATAATTATTCGGATAGCAGGGCGAAAGTATTTGTCCATTGTCTTCTGTGATCACATCCGTCATTGGATAGGATGTCCTATGCAAACAGCTATCTGCAAAAACATAAAATGTTCCTAAGAATTCGTTATAGTTTTCGTTACATGTCTGCTTCTGAGCAACAGAAGATCATTTCACGTACTTTTGAAGTTTGGAATTTCAGATTTAGAATAACTTTGTTGCCTATGTATTTGCGATGTTAAACTGTATATTCTGATTAGGAAACTGTGTTTCATTCGAAATAAGAACTTCTTTCCATTTAGGTTTTGATTGTATTTAAAAAAAATAAAGCGTTCGATCTTCTCCGAAATTATTTACCATGAAAACTTGCAGTAAATCCTTTGTGAATCCCATCACCAGTATGTGTTGCAAAATCATTAGAACCATCTGATTGGAACTTGATATGCAACGTGCCTGATTGTGCCATGAATGTTTTCCCGTGACATTGTGACCCACAGCCTTTGCCTAGTGTCTGAGTTCCATCAATCACCTAAACAATAGTAATGTTTTAACATACAATCAACAAGTAGTGGGCTTAAAAAAGTTCATACACATTTACAAAAAAGTTCAGTTCACTATACATTTCTAGGGTTACCTTGTCGGATATATATATATATATATATATATATATATATATATATATATATTATACTATATAATATAATATATAATATATATATATATATATATATATATATATATATATATATATATATATATATATATATATATAAATATACTATATAAGAATATATATATATTTATATATATATATAAAAATATATTTATATATATAATATATATATATATATATATATATAGAATGATTAATATATATATATATATATATATATATAATATATATATGATATATATATATAAAATATAATATATAATATAAATATATATATATATAATAGTATATTATACTTAAAATATATAATATATATATATAATATAATATATATACTATATATATATAAATATATATATATATATAAATATTATATATACTATATATATAATTTTATAAAATATATATATATATATAATTAGTATATATATATATATATATATATATATATATATATATATATAATATATACTATTATAATATATATATATATATATATATATATATATATATTATATGTATGCATGTATATTAAAACTTGACTATAACGAACCCGGATCTATCAAAGTTTTGGTTGTAAGTAAGTAGTTAAAATCCCCTGCAATTTCACATATACTTACCATTTTAAATATTTGTGAGTAACGAATTCGAATGTAACAGATGTTCATAAATAAATCTGTATTTATAAGTTTGTCAGGTTTTGGGGTATATTTGGTGTATGGTTGGGGCGTAATATTTTTATAACCCAACAATATGTTATGGTAAAATAACACTACAGCTTAAAAGATGTTTTGATAAAATGGCTAAGTCACATTGTTTTCCTACGCGTTGTTAAATAGTGGCAATGTTGAATAAAATAAAATAGGCATGGAAACGATTTTAAAATGTTACTATATTTCATAATGAATTCATTTTTGTTTTCTTTTCTTTCTTTAATTTCCATTCACAACCTAATTTACGACTTTGTTTGGGTATTTTATTGTTCATTCAAAAACGTATATGAATACCTACTTTTACACATGCATTATTGACGTCATAATACTCGACACATCGGTCATGTCTTTGACAAACATTGATGATGCATTGTGGCACCAAGAGATTCGACTAACTTTCGCAAAAATATAATATATAGATTATAAGCTTGACGTTCAAAATATAGATGTGAGATACTATTTCTATGTTCACCATTTGAGTTCCCTTTACTTACCGACTTCCAGTAAATTTCGGAATATACATTTTATCTGTATCATTAGACTACACGATATCGTTTAGCAGAAGGTTTCATTCGGAGATAAACATTTGTGTTGTTTTGAATTTATCACATTTTATTTATCTATTTAATTATAAAGACAAATTTGAAAGTCATTCGATTTTTAATTCACATCACAGGGGATACAATCTCCTTGCCAAAATACTGCCGTCGTGAATGCCACACTTATTACGTAATATAATATTTGGATGAACGAAATTCATATCAAGAAATATTTGGATTAATGAAACATAATTTACAAACGTGGTTCGGGTGGAATTTCTGTATTCAATTGCAGTTCAATACAGCCGTATGATTGCAGGATGCATTGGGCTCTGTCTTATTACTCACTATTTTATACATTGGCATTTCTTGTTAACGCGAGGCCGCTATTTTAGCGTTCTTGACGAATCTGAAATTTCCGACATTTCGATATAACGAAATCCCAGTGTATTACCCTTCATGTTAAGATATTAGTATGCAATATGTACTTTTACAGAATGTTCAACTTTTTATTATCGAAATTATATGCTTTCTTAATCAGATAAACTGATACATGTTTACTTACTTCGACATAATCTCCACAGTTAGACTCTCCCAAGTAGAAGTAACTAAAATAAAGTCTGAGAGTTGTGCTAAAATCAATTTCCCATTCGTGTTGTTCATTATCTCCAAATGTCTGGGGGAAATTAGGGGATGTTATTGTTCCACACTCGTCTCTAATTATGCATAAGTTCTGCGGACAAACACTTCCTGACCAGCAGGTATCTGTAAATGGTTAATTCTATATAATTTATGCAAAAGCAAACTAAAATATTATAATCATAATACCAAAGTTCTAGTGCTCAGGACGATCGATCCTATCAATTAGACTTATTCAGTGGAACTTAAATTTGAAATAGACTTTCTACAGCGAAAGTGGTATCATGCAAGTCCATATGATAAATCTATACAAATTCGTATCAGAGTAACCACTATAGAAATACAAAATAAGCTGGAAAGTATCACCGCTTTATGTCGCCCCTTTATGACAGAAATAAAATGTTCAGACCTTCTTAACCCTTCCAACCCTAGGTTTCTAGAAAGTGTGCTCTTTTCGATTGTTTAGATCGGCTCATTACTGTCTGTATAGTGTGAAGGATTAAATTCACCATATTCGCACGGCTGGAAAGTATAAAGTTTATCCATGTTCCATTTATATAGCTTGGACTTTTGGCTTTTTAATTCGCTCTCTCACCTAAGGACGAACATGGTGTAACTAGACCGAAGCGAACATTTCCAGATATACAATATTACTCAATATGTAAATTCTGTTTAGGGGGGTATACAAATCAATCTAAATCACCTCCCTTCTATCAATCTATGTATCTATCTGTCTCTATCTGTTAATGTCTCTTTTGGTGTTTGTTTAAGTCTGTCTGCTGCGTTAATTCGTTCTATGCGTCAGTGCTGATACAAATACTAACCTACAGTTTGAATGTAGCTAAATATAACCAAGAACACAATCAATGCTAAACACATCTTCAAACAGCTATGCACCGGAATCACAGCGTTGTATAAAGTTCGTTACAGATCTGTTATTTCTTCTTCACTGTTCGGTAGCAGTACAGAGTGACTGTATTTGTTCTTTCTTTCAACATAAAATGTTAAATTACCAAGATTTTATCATTTGTACTTGTTTTAGAGATAAAAATGAACTCAAGATGTGCAGATATAAGAAGTTTTGTGATTTAATGACATTGATAAGAACGTAAGAGACCAAAGGTCGCTACCCAGGATAAGGTATTGAATCAATAAATGTAATTCATATTTTGTCTGTAATTTTTTGTTTCTAAGCATTAGTTATATTCACGTAAGCCGGCGGATTTGCAGAGTTCGTTACAACATCATGTCTGTAATCCAGAGCTTTTAAATTAGGCCTACTGAAATTTTCGCTTCTAGCTACGTTCGGCGAACACAATTATGAACTATACTCTTTCCTCTAACTCGAAATCCTGGATCCACCCTGACTTTGTCTGTATATTTTAGATTTTATGGATTTGGACTACCGGCTTTATATTAAGAGTTATGTTTGACCTGCATATCGCTGAACATGCTCTCGTTTGTTTGTTATTCTTTTTTCTTTCTTTTTTTATTATAATTTTTTTTTGGCTAGCAGGATAAATAATATGATATTTTCTTCACAATTTGCATTGGATCAAAATGTATACGATATTCCCCTGTGCTATTATCATCTAACCATCTGAACATTTAATCATCGATGATATTAAATTATTTGCACAAAATGAACACGCACCAGGTGTACGGTATTTTTCCCCACCCCTCCCCCCAAAAAAGTAAATAAATAACTAAAGCACCCTCTTTGAAAATTCCTGGATCTGCCCCTGATAAGTCTGTCAATTTGATTAAATATTTTGCCGGAATAAAAACGAATCGCAATGTGATAATGAACTCTATGGATTTTTAAAATTGAACATTTCTGGAAGCGTACTAGATTATTTATTGTATTTACCACACACCTAGTAAACTTAAAAATTATTATGATTGTCTTCTGGGAATCTGGGAGAAAAGGCAAGATAAGAACCTTCTCGTGAAACATTTAATTCCGGAACTTGATACGGGTGATCTGTTATAATTCCCGAACTTACAAAATCAAATGGCGGTAAGTGGTATGTCCGTATTGGAAGACTTTGGGTCTCATACCAGTCTCATTTCTCTTTAACAACGTAATTTAGTCCCTAATTTAAAAAAAATAAATAAATACAAAATAATAACAAAAACATTAAAAATATCTCATGTGATCTAGCTAAGTTATCAATATTTCCTTTTTTAAGTTTTTATTTTTTTCGTGACCATGAAATAACCATGAAACGATTGTATATCAAAAAAAAAATCAGCCGACGATACGATTTACCGTCGAAAACAGAGTGCAGATGCAAAATAAATCATCAATATAATTTATGTTTACATGGAAACTGAAACAAGACATGGCGTCTGATTACTTTCTTGTCATCTTCGTAAGATGTCCACGAGATTTGCTGGTTGAGTGAAGTTACATGGAAAACTCGCACCCAAGGCGAATTGTACCAAGACAAATACTTATACAGACTGCGTGACAAACCTTAGCAAACAATTAACAGAACAATTTTTGTACTGCCATCTTTTGATATCACATTAGCGATTTCGTATTTCAAGATACTATCATTCATGGTTGTAACAATGACGTTATACTACTGATGACATTTCATGATGAAAAATATGGAGGATGTGTATGAAGCAGTTTTATACACATTAAAATGTCCTTGCATCATATTAAGTTATTTTAAACAAAAGTAATATTTCTCTGGGATTGCTCTATCTAAATTCTAAATTTCCCAAAAGCAAAGGTTTTCAATGATCTTTTTTAAGAGTTTGTACTCTACGATAGATTTGGGAATATATTTAGGTTTATTATTTCGGCTTGTATGGTACCACTATTTAATTTTCTATCTGGAATATACATTTATGATTTAATTCGAGGTCGAAATGATAGTCTTATTGACAGAAACAGTCGGTCGTATTCAGCATGTGTGCTGTCCGTTTTAGTAAAACTATAACTTTTGTGTTATTAATGATACTTAAACATTTTTTTTCAATTCTGCTATTTATATATGATGGATTATATCGGTAATGTTCATTTTATCTGGCCGAGAGTACTTTCCGTGTACATTTCATAAGCCTGGGGATATTTGGAACCGCTAACACATGACGTCAGAGTAAGCACATAAAGTCCAATCCAACGACAGACGTTTTTAACACTGAAAACGCCAATTGGAATTTGTATTATGTAGAGAATATTTAAAACATCTGCAGTAAGATATTAGACTTTTATTCATCCCAATGATTCAAAGTTTAAAATTTAAGTTAGGTATCTCTATTTTCGAAATGAGCTGCACGGACATTAGTAACTTCGATCGACATCTCAGTTGGTGTTGTTTAACGTCCCACTCAAGAATCGTTCACTTGTATGGAGATGTCACCAAATGCCGGTGAAGGGCATCATATGTTGGACTATGCTCGGCATATATGGCCATAAGTATAGGTTCTTTAACGTGCGATACCTACTGTGACACGTGTGTCATGTTTTTATTGTGTTTTAAATTTTGTATTTACACCCATCCAGTAAATTCAAAATTTTAAATCTGACATGGGACCTCGGTTTTTACTGTCTTGGAAAGCCAGTCACCTCGACGAGGCTAGAACCCGCGACACTCAGTTAGCGAATTTAGCACTCTTCTATGGAGCCATGGCTCCTCGGAAAACGACACTGAGTGTGGTTGGATCGGCACTTGGATATAACAGTTTTGGCATGTGATGATATTAATTAGAGACTTTGAAAATGTTCAGTACAACTCTAATGAAGATTTATCTCAATGGGTTCTCAAAATATAAAAATTTCAGATACCAAAGTATAAATCAATAGAATGCCCAGGACATAGATACAAATCCAGTAAAAATGGACAAACACAGACCTCTGGAAACCAATAGGTGGGATCAGGTGCCATGGAGGAGTAAGCATCCCCTGTCGACCGGTCACACCTGCCGTGAGTCCACAGTCAAGTCCGATAAAACAAGTGAGGAGTGTATCACCGTCACAATTGGTGCAGAAGTCTCAACAACCACCAACGAAAAGGCAACTCAACATTTCACTTAGTGAAACAGAGTAGTCGCAAACAAACCTATTATACCGACCGTCAAATTTGCGGAACGTTGACATTAAACGCAGTTTTCGATATCCCTGTGTCAATAATTTGTCAGTGAGTAGTTTACCTCTGTATATGAAATATTCATATGTTGTGCACGCCCTAAAGAATTTAAGTAAAAACTTCCAATTATTGAATTAACTTCCATTCCATGTATTTGTTTAAGTTTAAGCTATTATTGCTGATTGCTACTAAAACTTTCTATCAGCCAAACAGGCCAACAAACTAAAAGGAATCTTAATTAAACAAAAATGTGGGCTTTTAGGTTCCATTATATTGCATTCTATACCTGGTAATTCAAAAATAAGATATAGCAACACACACACACACACTTTAGTAACAACTAAAATGGAAAATCGAATTATTCATATACATTTAATACACAATGCAGAATTTATATACATGTTACCATAGTGTCGATAATAAAATTACTTGGAAGCAATTGCAAAATCACTTGCACTTTCCAAAATTACTTGAACACTAAATCACCATAAAAGAAAATGTAATATAGACCTATGTATTCTGTTTTATAGTCACGATGTCACTAAGTGTCAATATGCATAATCTTACTGATGAGCCGAGAGAGCCCTAGTGGTTTCACAGTAAAAAAAACTCGATTCGCAACCTGAGGGTCACAGGTTCGAGCCTCGGCGGATGTGACTGGCTTTTCCTGTCCTTTGCATGAGACAGTAAAAACTGATGTCCCGTGTCTTGTTGTAAATTTGAATTTACCGAGTGAGTGTAAATACAAAATTTACAAAATGACAACAACATGACACCCGTGTCACAGTAGGTAGCTCGTTAAAGAACCCTCACTGCTCAACGTCCGTGAGTGCCTACCACAGGCCCAAATTGTATGCCCTTCACTGGCAATTGCGAAAACGTTTCAGTGTTATTAATTACACCAAAGTTGTAGTTTCACTAAACAGGGGAACACACATGCTCAATACCACCGCTTCTGTCAATAAGACTTCATCAATTCGACAGATGAGCTCGAATGAAATGATAAATGTATATTTCACAAAGGAAAATGTGATATCATACAAGGCCAAATAATACAACTAAATGAATTGCTCTTAAAAAGATCCTTGACAATCTCAATAGCTTTTGGGAAATTTAGAATTTAAATAGAACAATCCCAGCGAAATATTTATTTAGTATAAAATAAATAAATGTGATGCAAGGATATTTTAATTTGTACATAACTGCTGCACACACATCGCTATTAATGCTATTAATAGTATGGTGTCATTGTTTTAAACATCAATGATAGTATCTCGACATACAAAATCTCGTATGTGATAGCAAAATATGATAGTACAAAAGAATTATTCTGTTAATTGTTGGTCAGTCGGTATAGGTTTTTATAACTTTCTATTGAATAAATACACAAACTGATGAAATCTAATTGACAGAAACGATATCGTCTTGAGCATTATTAAAACGTTGGTATAATGTTTATATTATTTATAACCACTAGGTTGTTGCCACTGTTGGTGGACCGTTTAGTCCCCGAGGGTATACATAAACCTAGTACCTGGTATTTCATCTTGTACTAAAGTAATATTTGGCACTCATTTAAATTCGAAAATTTTCTAAAACTAAGATAGTCATTTTTAAGAAAATTCTCTTAAACGGACTTCGGCTATACTTTTAGGGATATTATTTGGCCTTGTATGATACCACTTTTTCTATGAAAAACACACTGATGAAGTCTAATTGACAAAAACGATATCGTCTTCAGCATTACAAATTTGTATTATGTTTATGATATTTTATACTCTTTAAACATTCCACATAAGCATTTAAAAGAGATACTTCCGACATCTGTTTTTTTTTCACTAAAGGTGGTACCCCAAAAATTTAGATATCTAGTGACCGGTCATCGTGATACTTACATTCTCAACACTAATCTGATTCTTCAGATAAATATACTGAAGTTGATATAAAAAGATGTTGGAATTATATGTACAGAGACGTGGTATTTCAACAATCTGTCGGCATTCTAATGGAAACCTTTGTTTCACCTTTCTTGGTAGACCTGTTTCTTTATTCATACAGAACCGACTTCATTCAGAAATTGCTGAATCAAACGAAGAAAAAGTAAGCGGAGTCGTTTAATATGAAATTTTCAATTAATAATGATAAATTTTATACATGTGTCAATTCGATGGATCCCAGCGAACTAGAAATTATAGATACAATAAAATCCAACGTTTTATATTTAAATATTATAATTACTATAGACACATGGGAAAATAACAACTAAGCTATACGACAAACGTGACGATTTCGGCTTTCCATCGAAGATTTTCCTCATTTAAATAGTGAAATTTCATAATCACCCGCATATGGAATATATATTACACGAATGATCCGACATGTCATTGCGTGTTTAGCATATGAACATTTAATATACTGATGTAAACTACTCACTGAAAAATTATTGACAAAGGGATATCGAAAACATTTGCGATCAGAATAATAGTCTTGTTTGCAATTACTGTTTCACTAAGTGAAATGTTCAGTTGCCTTTTCTTTGGTTTTTGTTGAGACTATACCAATTGTAACGAGGATTCGTTCCTCATGTATTTCATTTGCATTTCACTGTGGACTTACGGTGGGTGTTACCGGTCGACAGGAGGCGCTTACTGTTCTATGGCACCTGATCCCACCTGTTGGTTTCCAGAGGTCCGTGTTTGTCGATTTTTACCAGATTTTTGCCATCCTAAAATTTTATACTTTGAAATCTGCAGGGGTTGCTCTGGCACAAAAAATCTTTTCGCCAGAAAAATCGCCATTTGTGATTTTTTGTCCCCAATTTTGATTTTTTGTAACCGGTTTAAAAAGTTAAAAAGAGCCAATCCAGTACCTGAGACATGTGTAGGGAAAATATAAATGTTGTAACCCTGTAAAATGTGATGAGTTCAATTTTGAATTGTCTTATTTTTCCTATACTTGAAAATGGGTTGCACAGGTTGAAAAATTTCTGGCACCAAAATAATTGCCAGAACTTTGTCAAAATCTGTTGCCAGTTTCAAACTTTGGGAGCCAGATTCAGAGTAAAAAATAAATAAACAGAATTAAATATTGAGGCAATCAACTGTTTCAAATTCCATTACTCTCAATTTATTCAATTCAATTCAATGGGTTATATTACGAAAATTATCGTCTGTATCTGATATATTATTTATCTGAAATAAAACATCGTTTATATATTGAAATTACCACTTAAAAGATGCCTCAATTACACTGTAAAGTTTTGAGTGCGGACGTCGTAGAAGACACAGCAATCTCACTTCGTTATGTCTTAGTTAAATATTTTAGATAAAATCACTGAGGATTGATATACAAGCTGTATGAATTTAATATAGCATTAATAATATTGAAATTTTAAATCTGCATATAGGACAGAATATATACATAATGATATAGATATATATATATAGATATACAAGACAGCGTTGCTTTTTAATATCAACCTAAAACCTAAAAGTATTTAACTCATTTTACCCAAACTAGCCCCATTCTCCGCAAGTGATAGGGAGCACGGATTGTGTAGAGATTGCATTAATGTGTGTTGTGCTTATATTTAAAATATACTTGATGTTTGTTTATGATTAAATAATATATATGTATATTAACATTAATATTTTCCCTGTATACTGAAAGTTGGTACTATTTTGTATTGCGCTCGATATTCTTACAATGACTTTATTTAGCAAGTTTACATACAGGTCTTCAGAAGCACACTAAACCAATGTTCGTTCTATATCAACATTCGAAGTTTTTGTTTCTGCAGAATTATTTTATTCTATTAATTTTATTTCACAAACTGCGGCCCTTTGAACGTTAATTCATAGTGATAATTTTGTTATACGACTGATATAATTCTTCTGTCCACAAAGTCGTGTGCAGATCAAGTTAAAGTTTTATATTTTATACCTCGAAGTCTCCATAAGCCGAGTTAGATTTAGATAGTTCTGTGTGTACTCAATTTCAGTTATTGCCATGCGTTACCTTAGATAATTGTTTTATAACGGAAGTAAAATTTACTCAGAATTTTGATAAAGAATGTAGACCTTCGTGGAAAGATCGAAGAGTGAAATGTATAGCATGACGTCAACTTTTATATCCGATGACCTTTAGTTAATAAGAGAAAATTCCTTAAGACCTTATTTATAAAGGACTTGAGTTTTGATTATTGATTGGTACAACATCAATTTTACTTACTATTTTGGAAGAGGCTCCAAATTCCTCATAACCAGGTTATAAGTTTTTATATTCAATATGCAGGGTTAAGACTATGCTTTTTAAGGATTTGGTATTCTGATACCAGTACAAAGGTCGACTGGGTACAGATATGAAGAAAATGTTTTCCATTTATCTTGCAAAATTTGAATGGCAAAGTAGGTATCAGAGGAATTCAAACTTCTTCAAATGCTTATGGGCACTGCACGATGGACAAAAACGGAATAGTGTGTAAATCAACTGACTGTTAACCAATTACCCTACTGCAAAATACGAGGACATATTACAGTCGGAGTGACCATTCAATGGACAAAGCAAAAGTTGCTGATACAGACGTATGATCCTTCCAAAGACAGTTATTAAAAAGTAAACAATAAGTTACAATTAAATCCCATTATTAAAGTATTAAGAAATTCGAGATACAAAAGTATAAATCTTTAGGATGTCCCGGATATAGGTACAGATCTGGTAAAAAAAATGCACGAACACGGACCTCTCAAATGTGTCATGGAGGCGTAAGCACCACCTTTCGACAGTTTCATTTATCATTTTTATCGACAGCAGACAGTAGTGACTATCCTGCTCGGATTTACGGTCGTTCCGGAGAACGTTACATTGACACCTGCGTTATTCGCTGCAGGGAGCGTTATAGTATTGGGAGAAATTACAACGTTTGGAAGGACACCTTTGGTGATATTAGATGTCAAGTTCAACGGCGTAAGCTGCCGTTTTAGCAACCCCTTTCTTTCAGTTCGTATCAACCTTAATGGACATCATCCGTGATTTGATGTTCAAATTAAAACTAAAATTTCAGAAGTTCCAATCAATAATCAAAAACCCAAGTCCATTATAACACGACGAATAAGATTTGCAAATTGTCTCAACATAAAGAACAATTACGAATCCAAAACTGGATAAGACCTGGTGTCCGGAAGGAGTCGGCGTCTTCAGCTGGCATGCAAATGTTCCATGAAACGTTTCTAGTCTAATTCGGTAAAAAGTTCAAGTTTGGTGATGAGGTCAAGTTTGATGAAAAGCATTATTGGCGAAATATAGTCAATCTCTGTGGCCATGATCCAGAATACCATCTAATATCTCTGAGAGGGGGACCCCCGTATCGACCGTAAAACTTCCTAAGAGTTCAACAACGTAACCTTGTGTAAGTAGTTTAGTGGCTGGTCCTTTAGCTCTCAGAATAAAACATTCATAAGAAGAGCATAACCTATTAGTTGTGAAATGAAAACGCCATAGGCAGGAAAAGATGGAATATTACTACTAAGAAACGGGAAGTTTGTGATATGGAAATTGAAATCGTCTCGTTCGTCATAGAGGGATGTGTGAAGTTGACTGTCTTTTCCAATGGACAGGAGTAAATCTAGGTAAGAAGCAGATGTGTTGCTCTCTGTCTTCTAATTGATGTCTAGCTCTACAGTATACATCTGGCCGAGGTAATTCTGAAATTCTGAATTATTTATGGACGACAGAACATCGTTGATATACCTGTAAGAAAAAATTAACCGAGGTGCTAACTGTTTCTTTCTTTTGGAGAGCAGAGACTCTATTAATTCCGCTTCATATGAATACAAAAAAAAAATGTCAGTCAAGAGAGGTGCACAATCGGTACTCATTACAATGCCGACAGTCTGTTGGAAAACTTTTCCCGCAAAAACCACGAAGATCTTGTCTACTAGATACCCCAGCATCTTGATAATATCGTCTTCAGTGTACTTGTTGTTGGAATCAGAGTGTTCCTTGACAAAATAAGGTTCTTCCTGACCTAACACCAAATATTTATATATGCGATTTCCATTTTGATACACAAAAGAGTTTTGTATAATAAATAATAATCTGTTTTTAAGTTTTTGATTAAGGATTGTTGTGTAAAGGGTAGAAAAAATCAAAAGACTTATTTTAAATGTTCCAACAATTTATTTAAATTCTTCAGGATCCACATCTGATTGACTTCGTATCTTGAGTAGGCCGTTATACAGTACTTCTGTAGATCTTGTTTAATATGTGTTAGAAGTTTGGTTAACAAAATGAATAAAGACTTCTTGGAACACTGAGATGACATTGCAATGAAGTGGTGTGTATAGGGATTGTTGTGCTTCTTCGGATTCCAATAAATGTATGGCAATTTACGTTCCGTGTCACTTGTGGGTATTCCAAATGATAATCATTCATCGTGTCATTATATTGCTGGCCTTGTAAATGATTCAAATTATGGATATTCAAATTATCAGGTATAAAATGTTGGACGTTAAACATCAATAGATCAACTTATTTAAATGTTTATGTAAAAATAAAAATTTCCAACACCAATCTCATTCTACTTATATATACACTCAGGTAGATATAAAAAAAAAACATATCGGAATTTCTAATAGACAATATATTTGTAATGTTCGGAGACGTGGTCTTTCAACAAACTGTCGGCATTCCTACGGGAACCAATTGTGACTCTTTATTGGACGACCTGTTCCTTTATTCATACGAAGCAGACTTCATTCAGAAACTGCTGAATCAAATAAAGAAAACGTTAGCGGTGCCCTTAATTTGACATTTAGATATATCGACGACGTTTTGTCAATTAATAATGACAATTTACAGACATATGTCAATGTGATATATGCCAGCGAACTAGAAATTAAAGATTCAACAGAATCAAGTACACACGTTTCATATTTAGACATTTTACTTAATATAGACACAGACGGGAAGTTAAGATCTAAGCTACACGACAAATGCGACAGTTTTGGCTTTCACATCGTAAAGTTTCCATATTTAAGTAGTAATATCCCTCAGTCACCCGCATATGAAGTTTATATTTCACAAATGATTTGGTATGCCAGGGCGTGTACATATACATTTCATATACAGAGGTAAACTGCTAACTCACAATTTATTGACACAGGGATATCGAAAATCGCGTTTAATGTCAACGTTCTGCAAATTTTACTGTCGTTATAATAATCTTGTTTGCCACTACTCTGTTTTTAGCTGGGTGCAATGTTGAGTTGCCTTTTCGTTGGCGGTTGTTGAGACGTCTGTACCATTTGTGACGAGGTTTCACTCCTCACGTGTTTCATTGGACTTGACTGATGACTCAGGCGGGTTTGACCGGTCGACAGGGGATGCTTACTCCTCCATGGCACCTGATCCCACATCTTGGTTTCCAGAAGTCCGTGTTTGTCCATTTTTGACGCATTTGTATCTATGTCTTGGACATTCTATTGATTTAAATTTGGTATCTGAGATTTTTTTATATTGTAATATAATCACCGAACATCATACAAATCAAGACAGACAGATAGATAGATAGATAGATAGATAGATAGATAGATAGATAGGTAGGTAGGTAGGTAGATAGATAGATAGATAGATAGATAGATAGATAGATAGATAGATAGATAGATAGATAGATAGATAGATAGATTAAACGAATGGATGCTATTTTCAATATTGATGCCGTACGTGTAACAGATAAATGAAATGGTTATCGCTACGTAACATGAAAATGTATCGGTCATCCAAACGGCATCTATATTGTCAATAGATGCACCATGACAAGTGTTCAATCGTTATATTTACATCTCATAATTTTTATATTGAAAAACAAAATACTGGAATGAAATACCCAGCCTAAAACGTGATCAGACCAATTATAATGGAACAGCGAAGTTCAATGTAAAACAGTAAAGTGTAGATTTTTTCTGAATGATATATCATGGTGTAACGTCATATGATGAATGAAGTTACATCATGGTGTGACGTCATATTATGAATGAAGTTACATCATGGTGTGACGTCATATGATGAATGAAGTTACATCATGGTGTGGCGTCATATGAGGAACTTTATTAATAGTCGATTTAAATGCCGTCTAGAATAAAACCTAGTCTATGAGAGACTTCTGTGGGAAATGTAAAGATAGATAGATAGATAGATAGATAGATAGATAGATAGATAGACCGACAAACAGACAGACAGACAGACACATACATACATACATACATACATACATACATACATACATACATACATACATACATAAATACACACATACATACATACATACATACATAGAAGTCAACATTAGTATATGAAGTCATATAACTGCAACAGCGAAATGTGAAATCCTTCATTAATGTTTCTTTTTATCAATAATAGCAAAATATCGGTGCGTAGATAAAGCAATAAAATCCTAATTCTCGATATGAATATTGTGTGTTGCATTGATGTATAAGCAAATTTTGTTCATGAGAATTTAACCTGAAATTAACACGCGAATTTCACATTAATTGAGCTTATACATTAAATTCATATGACAAAACCCATGCGATTTTTATATTAAATGTTAATTCATGTGAACAAAATTTGGCTTTGAAGCCATGTAATTTTTTGACGTTAATATCACATGAAAATTAGGCTATATACGTAATGGTGGACATTTTACGGTTCGATCTTTCCAGGTCTTCATTCGTTATCAAAATTCTAAGTAAATAAGACACACAAATACATGAGTTAACAGTTAAATGACCGTCGTTTGTAGAATTGCTAATAAAATGAATATTGATTCCCTGCGCTTATATTTTCGATTATATAACACTGCTGAATAAAGGCAACTTAAGAATACCGAGCAAAATGCACGAAATGTGCACTTCAAAATAATGGCAACTATCAGTATAATAGGGATAACCGTAAGTATATAGGAATAATCTCAGTGTTAATATTTATGTTTTACTCAGAAACAAACAGCAACTATATTTTACTACAGAAAATATCAACAAATTATTACTATTTGCAGAGCGCATATATATATATATATATATATAATATATATATATATAATATATATATATATATATATATATATATATATATGAAGCACATAAACAAACTATATATCCTAGGATGTCGGATCTAAGCAAAAAATACGAGTCATGAAAGGAATACATAAAGCACCAAATGACTAACGGCACGGAAAAATTGAAAGTAAAATTTTCGGGACAACCTGTCCGTTCTTCAGGACAACAACATTAATATAAGATGAACAAAAAACGAACACATATACACGTGCACACAAACACACACACACACACACACACACACACACACACACACACACACACACACACACGCACACACACACACACACACAACAGGAGAACTAAAGAAATGCTACATGATACAAGTACAGGGTGTTCAAGTTACAAAATTGAAATCAATAACTAAAAAACTAAAACCAACGAAATGTGAATAGAACTATCTCTATGTGAAAATGACAAGAATTTACAAAATTAATTTGATCTATTCGGCAAAACACGTTAAATTCACATGTGAAGCTAAATTCAACAATCGTACGCAATTGGGTGGATTCGACGCATTACAAGGTCGATCCATCTTTCACAAAACATATCCAAATTCCAGCATTGGGGTCCTTTCGACACAACATTAGTTTATACCAAGAGGATTAAAATTAAAGATATGAATCCACGACGGTGGATCCGAATTCCCATCAGTTCGGACTGGAATCAAGTCGAGAAACGGTATTGGGCAGAAATTATATGTTAGGATCAGATTGATTCCAATTAAAAAAAAACAACAAACTATGGTGGATTCGAGTGTTAATCAATTCGAACTCGACACGTCGCCCACTATGAAAAGGTGTCAAACTGTCATACCTCAGGACACGGGAATGTCGCTACCGCAGGTGTCCCACGCTTGGTCCTACGGGAATAATTAACTCAAGTCACATCGTCAGTGATGACGATGAATTATGGTATGGTAATGCCGATAGGTTCATTCCAATCAAGACATGTCAAGTGAACGTGGTTGATGTAATGAAAGACTACAAGTTTATCTCAACTGACAGAATAATTTCTAAATACGACAGGAAAACTTGCAAAACTTGTCATATACTCATTACTGACAATTCATTTACATCCAACCTAACAAAACGTTCATTTTCGAGAACCTTTCGTGTAAGTCTACCAACTTAGTATACGCTATTGAATGCTCTTTGTGGGATATTATATGTGGGTGAAACCAAGGGAAAGTTGAGTAGTAGAATGTCCGGACATCGATTCCAGATCAATCATGGCGGTAACCAGTTACTATACAGGCATTTTAATCTGCCTGATCATTCTATCCTTTGCCTGAGAGTCCGTATTTGAGAAAAGATATATCATCCCACAAACAACCCCAACTTAAGCACCCCTTTTCGACGAAAACGGGAAGAACATTGGATTCGACACCTGGGAACTGCTGCACCATATGGATGGAATGACTACGTCGATAGCGTAGGGAATCTTTCCAGTCCTGGATGTTAATCGGTAAATGTTTTAAACCTATTTGACCGGACCAGTAGGAGACATCGCAGCCATGGCTCAAGGAAATATAACAAGCCCGAGATTTGTAATGTCTCATTCGATGGTCTACCATTCGTCAATCGTCAATTAGGTCGGCATCATATCCTTACAAAACTGTACTCACTCCCGTTGAAAAAATTACATGACTTGTTCAAATCTACGATCATTTATGTTTTACCGATGCTGGTTCTCCAGAGTATCGACTTCATGGTATCATGTTGGACACTTCATACAACAGATTATTCAAAGCTGTCAGGTCTAATGAACATAACAAAACGAGTAATCCCCCGTTCCTCAAGATCAAATTAACTAATAAGGGCATTGACGCTTTGAATATAAGCAATACTTTGAACCAAAATACATGAATTTTTGTATTGGGTGTAAGCTACCGCCATAGTTCCAATACAAAAATTCATGTATTTCCTATAGCTATACGCGTTCAGTTGCCTCTAAGATTTTTAATTACAAGGCAAATCTGCAGGAACTTAATTTACTCAGCCTTTCTCAGAACATTCCACCCTGTACCTGTTCTACATCTGAATTCATGTACTCTCCATGAGGCCATGTTCTCACGGGTGATCTCAACATTGTACGCAACAGAAAACTGAGAGATATTTTATGCAAAGGCCCAAAATATAGGGAACCTGTATCGTTTATATGGCGCTAAAACTTTGAAATCATAATGGACGCAAATGAAGAATACGCCATGCGCTGGGCTAAGAAAGAAGATGTCGTACCTGATACTCTTTTGGAGTGGATTAAGTCGATTGGTAATGTTCTTAAAGGAAGAATTCGACGACTTGAATATTGTGTCAACACAAAACACAATTCAATTTTTCGTGACCCTGATGTTGTCAGAGAACTTTCTCGTCTCCATGAAAATTTTATCATCGTTCCTGCTGACAAAGCATCTAACAACTTCACATTTGTCTGCAGGTGATACTACTTCATCTTACAAGAGGAACTAAACAGACTTCCTGGAAATCCTGCGTACTCTCTAACCGATTTTCTACCTCTGAGATATTAGATAACCATAAATCCGTTTTCGCTTCGTTTGGTATACCACAAGTCACACGGAGCTTGAATTGCCATGTATTTATTGGATTCTGAAGATACACAAAAATCCCTATAAACACCGCTTCATTGCGGGGTTATCTAAGTGCTCCACCAAGCCTTTATCTATTTTGCTTAACCGAACTTCTAACACATATTAAACAAGGTCTTCAGAAGTACTGCATAAGGGCCTACTCAAGAAGAAGAGTCAATTTATACAGTATCTGCTCTCCAAAGGAAACAAACAGTTATCACCTCGGTTCATTTTTACTTACAGGTATATCGACGATGTTCTGTCCATAAATAATTCAAAATTTCATAATTACCTCGGCCAGATATATCCAGTAGAGCTAGAGATCAATGAGACAACAGAGAGCAACACTTATGCTTCTTACCTAGATGTACTCCTGTCGATTGGAAAAGACGATCAACTACACACATCCCTCTATGACAAACGAGACGATTTTAATTTCCATATCACAAACTTCCCGTTTCTAAGTAGTAATATTCCATCTTCTCCTGCCTATGGAACATTTGCGACATGTTTGGCATGCCAGCAGAAGACGCTGACTCCTTCAGGACACCAGGTCTTATCCTGTTTGGGATTCGTAATTGTTGTTCATGTTGAGACCATTTGCACATCTAATTCGTAATGTTATAATGGACTTGGAGGTTTTTTTTATTATTGATTATAAATTTTTTGTTTTATGGTGGACCGGTGGTCATTAATGTGTCTGTGGAGGTCTCCAGTTTCACCAACACATTGTTTCTTGCAAACTTTGCAGGTGATAAGATAGACGCAGTTGTTCTTGTTGCATGATGTGTTTTGTAAAATCCAATAGCTGCGTCCGTTGGTAGTGCTGCTAACACTATAATTACCGTGTTTACAAAGCAGGCATATTATTAAATTTATGGAGTGATTTCTGCTATATCTGTTTGTTGAAAGAAGAATTATATCTCATTTATGTTGCTGTTGTTGCTGTTATTGTTGTTGTTGTTGTTGTTGCCTCCCAAGTAGCCGTTACATTTCTTGTGACAAAAGGCAGATACGGGAAGAGAAATCCCCATCCACCGTTTTTTAAAAAAAATACATGGATGTATACCTTAGTTTTGACTATCCAAACTACAAAATACGTTTTTTTTTTCTAAATGTGAATTATTTAACTCATGGGCCCATTTGGAAGGGTTCGCTTATGGGTCGTTTGCCACTGCTGGTTGACCGTATGAGTCCCCTAGGGGATACGTATATATATGCCCAGTGACTGGTATTTCGGTACCCGCTGAATATTTAACATATTATTATTACAGCTCAACTGTTTTAAATTCTAAAACTCTCACAACTAAGATACTAATTTTTATAGTGGGTTCTCTTAGACGATGTTTGTCAATACATTTAGGTGAATTTATCGTCTATGAGGTGGTTCTAGTTTATAGATTGTTAAGTAAACTTTTCATTTATTGCACCAACTAATTTGAAATTAGTTTCGTTTTTTTCATTTACTACTACCAGTTTCAAACAAGTTCAATAAATCAACCAAACTACCTCCCGAGGTCAGTTCAGCGGTATACATACATCGTCAAGTACAGGTGTACCAAGGTAAAGGGGCACATCCGGGTTCTCTCAATAACCAAAACAATACAGTGTATTCGCCCAAAATAGGCTGCACTGATTTTATGTATAACTGAATTCCGAATATTTGTGCATCGACATGAAGCCTGTCATCCCTGTTATGATTTAATTTAGACTCGTTGTGTTTGTAAATATGTGCCAATTTACCTATATGCAAAGATAGTGGTTTAGACGCATTGTAATGAGACAGGTACATAACATACTGAGGTACCGGACAGACACCACCAAATATTTTCCCATAGGCCTCAATGCTAATTTACAAAACTTCAGGTCACTGTCACTCACACGTTTATTAAATATGGGTCAAATAAGTACCCTGTGCTGAAAGATCAATATTTTTGATAACAAAATATGCAATCAAAAGTATAGGTTGCCGTTGCATTTTTACTTCAAATTTTCACTTGTTTACAACTCGTAGTATTCCTCACCAAAGGAAAATATCTATTCTCATATGACCCCTCCTTTTAAATTTTCAACCGTCAACCCTATAATTTCCAAAGTACTACCAATATTCATGTATCTTTTTTATCACCTTTATTTCACTTATTAATGGCAAAACTAATTTTTTCATTTAATGACCAATCAGATCGCTGGGCTCATTTTACCCTCCGCACAACTTTGGGTGTCCAAAATGTCTGCGCCCATGTTGTAAACAAAGCTGGTGTTTTTCCTACCCTGCAATGCGTCAGTATAGATAAGATCAAGTTTCAGATACTGTAAAAGTCGACAAAATATACATTTAACCAGGAGTAAGCTGGAGTTTGCAGTAATTCCTAATATATCATTATGACTTTGGTATTATGTTTATAATATTTATAACCACTAGGTCGTTACCACTGCTGGTGGACCGTTTGAGTCCCCGAGGGTATACATAAACCTAGTACCTGGTATTTCAGTACCAGCTGTTCATCTTATACTAAAGTAATATTTGGCACTGTTAACACTATTTAAATTCAAAAATCGTCTAAAGCTGAGATAGTCATTTTTTTTTTACAGTGGTTACTCTAAGACGGATATCGGCTATACCTTTAGAGATATTATTTGGCCTTGTATGATACCACTTTATCTTTAGAAAATACACATACTTTTCAAATTGGAGCTCAACTGATGAGGTCTAATTGACAGAAATGATATCGTCTTGACCATTATAACTTTGGTATTTTGTTTATAATATTTATTTTAAAAATGCAAACCTGTCATTTCCTGCTTTACTTCAAGGTCAAAGAACGTCAAAGCTACTAACCAAAAATTCTCTCTTAGATTTGTCATTTGACCTTGTCTGATATCACTTTTTCTTTCGAAAATATACATTGATATTGAATTTGAGCTGAACACTGATGGAATCCTATTGACAGAAAAAATCTTCTTGAGCATTTGTTTTGGTCTCTTTTGTATAACTTTGATATTTTCATGATATCATTGAATTTGTAAATGAGTTAAATGTAATCAAATTAACAGGTATTATATGTTTGACGTCAAACATATCAGTAGGAAAACTTATTTCAATTTCGTTTTTAAAGCATGCCATCTAATGTAAAATAATTTGTATTAACTATTTATCTAACTCATTGCTCAATTCCTCGATATATATCAATATCTATATTATATATATATATAGAGAGAGAGAGAGACAGAGAGAAAGAAAGAGAGAGAGAGAGAAGGAGAGAGACAGACAGACAGACAGAGAGAGAGTCAGTAAACTTATTTTCGATGATGAAATTGTTGTATACATTTTTTATTCCACATCCCATTCCTGAACAGAGCTACAATAAAAAGTGTCAATCGGTCAAAACTTTTCAATTATAACACTGAAATAACCACCGAACATCATACAAAGCAACAATGATAGAGTAGTGGAACATATGTGTGATATCAAATCGCTGTGATTAACAATCAATATAATATTTATTTATTCATGAATAATCATACGAAACCATTAATATAAATACATAAATATTTGTTTACGTTTCAGCAGGCAGTACAAAATGATGATGCAGAAATATTCTATTTTATATTCAGTTGATATAATCTAATTCAGAACATTTGATAATGTAAATAATGTTTGATATATACGAAATAAACGAAACTGTTATAAACAAATATTAACATTAATTTTCTGAAATTTCCTGCAGAAGTCAAATCAAATGTATATTTTAGTATATCCCGGTCAGCGACCAATTTTCGCTAACTGCTTTAACACTTGCATTCTTTCACATTTGTTTTTATGTTTCCCAGATACCACACTATTCTGATTTCCGTGTGAAAAGAAGAATTAATACCTCAGAGAAAACAGAAAATATCAGTTAAAATAAAACGATTTGCCGAGAATTGGAATTTGGTTCTACACCAATACTCCCAATCGCACTGAAGGCCAGAGTGCTAACATTTCTCATTTTGTTGCATTGTAAAAATCTTTCAGAAGATCATAACCTCCAAAATTAAACCAAATACATACAAACACGTTATTAGTCAGGGTACTCTAGGAGCACATGGTGTTGTGGATTATATTTATATACGCTCTGCAAATAATATTAATTTGATGACATTTCCTAAAGTAAAATATTGTTGCTGTTTGTTTTTTTAATTAAGGCATACAATTTAAGAATAATATTTTCCTCAAAGTTGCCATTATTTTGAAATAAAACAAAAAAAAATATTTATTCTATATTACAAATCGATCAGGTTCTCATACAAAATAAGTATCTCACAAACCATGGAGTAATAGTTCTTTTCAATATGTGACTAGTGTAATTCCTCTGTACACAAAGACTTGTTTAGATAAAGATTTTTATTCGTATACCTCAAAGTCACTGTAATATCAGCACGATATAGGTACTCAGTCTCATCTATCGCTTTGTTTTACCGTAGGGGATTTTTTTTTATTACTACGGAAGTACATTTTACCTAGAATTTTTATAAAGAATGTAGACCTTCCTAAAAAGATCAAACTCTAAAATATACAACATGACGTTAACTTTAATACTAGATGACCTTTAGGTAATTAACTATCAATACTAAAATTAATTTTCACTAAAGCACTCAAAGCTTCAATGTATATATATATATAAACTATTCCATATGCTCATATACTGTCATTAGATATACATTTTACCAACCGAGGGGTCACAAAACTATGTACGCTTTTGCAGGATCTTGTGACTCCGAGGGTGGAATAAACGTATATTTAATGGCAGCATAAATGTATCTTGTAACATTTTTGAAATCCAGACCTTGTAAATGGCAACGTCGTTGCAAACAGAATCAACATTATAATGTGAAATTCACGTAAAAATTGGGTTATGTTCATGTTAAATTTTCATCAACAAAATTTGCCTATGCATATATTATTTGGACTGAAACAATGCATATACACACTATCCATATACACACACCAATATGTTGCAATTATTCATGAAAGAGACATTATTGAAGCTTAGGATTCATATTTCGTTGAGCCTTCCATGGAATTGATCAACCTGACATGTTCTCGTGGACGGTCAGTAATAGATCTAACAATTGTTTTATTTTCTCGAGTACAATATTCTCATTTAGTAATTGTCTTAAATTGCAACTGTACAAAGAAATGTGAATCATATCCAATGAGATGACATTTAAGTCCGATCTATCTATCTATCTATCTATCTATCTATCTATCTATCTATCTATTTATCTATCTATCTATCTATCTATCTATCTATCTATCTATCTATTTATTTATCTATCTATCTATCTATCTATCTATCTATCTATTTATCTATCTATCTATCTATCTATCTATCTATCTATCTATCTATCTATCTTTTTATCTATCTATCTATCTCCCGATATATAGTTAACGTTGGGCCTTCAGAGTATATACGAACTAAGCAAATATCTGTGTTATTTCTAACCAAACTTGTATAGAATGTCAACGTATTAGTTGTATTTGTACACAAAGACATCTACACTGTAACAGGATAAGACAGCATAATATGTATGACCTAGTATATTAATCTACGTCCAACTGTTTGTACCTGTCTGAAATACATGATATATGTTTAATATTGATATGTACGCAAAGTTTACAGTTTGCATTCCTTTATATCCTGGTAATGTGTGGCAAAATGCATGACTAAATCAGAAAATAATCTAAAATATAATTTTGGATGATCCGATGGAACATATTAATATCTTTACCACAAAATCTGTACTATTTACTTCCTTGTCTGCGTAGGAATTTCCCAAAGGTGAACAAATGGAATATTTGAAAAGATAACGAATCGTCGTGTGGAAGGCGAAGGTAATAATTAAAAGACAGTGGACAAAGCATATCTACAGTCCAAACTAAAAGAATTTAAATATTTAGAATTAAAACACTTCCAGGTTTATGTGGAATACACATTTTGTCTCGCCAATATTAATTCGTTTAAATACTCTGTATATGAATTGTTTTTGACAAAAGAATATTCCATTTCTGTGATATCATATTCATGAGACCAGGGCATAATATCAACGTTAACGTTGAAAAAAAATATGAAAATGCTAGATGGCTCCACGCTAAGTAATTAAAGGGCGTTAGCTGTGCTTACCAAAACTAATTATTTAGATTTTTCCTACTTTTACTACTTGTAACTGTCGTTCAATAACAAGTAAGAGCTATACACAGGCACACAGATGTTTATAGTTCTACATATTTTGTGAAGATAAGGCCAGGTTCAGTGTGGTATTCCTATACAAATAGTAAGGTTGAGTTAATCAATTGCAAGTGAAAATGTGCCAAACATGGGTGTCTCAAGCAATTTTTACAAAATCTATATGGATTTAATTATAAAGTTATGCCTGTGTATATTTCTTTTACGTTATTGTACAGCTAATGCTTCATTAATGTGTTTTATGCAAGTCATTGGGAATGTTTAAACGTGCTAATACTGATGCTGCTGCTGCTGTTAATGATGATGATGATGATGATGATGATGATGATGATGATGCTGATGAGGACGACTTTTATTATTGTTATTGTAATTATTATTATTGTTATTTTATTTTTATTAATATTATTGTTATTATTATTATTTTTTATTTTTTTTTATTAATATTATTTTTATTATTATTATTATTATTATTATTATTATTATTATTATTATTATTATTACAATCTAGTAAATTTAGGTGGATCCACACCTGTATCTGATGAACTTCTAATTATAAAGACAACAATAACGACAACAATAAATCAACTTTGTATCACAGCATCAGTCGTTCTGCGATATAAATGCCAGTGGGTATAACTCAATACTGCAATACATGTCGAGTGTTACTTGCCACTCCTGATTAAGCATACATACAATTCATACTGTCTATCTCATCTGATACCCCAATCGACATTCATGAATGGTTATTAATTTTTCGTAATCATCAAATAAGTCGGATACCTTTACCATCTGATGATGGTGTTAGGTCAACAACATCGCGGTTCACGATTAAATCGTAATTATTTATATTTCAAATTATTATCACTAAAGTTTGAGATTCCAATTGCACTTCCGATATTCAATGAAAACAATGAATACAAATACAATAATAAAATAATACAAGTTGTCGTTAAACCCATGAAGAAGGAGAGAGTGGATATAACATCAGTTCATGTGTACATGGGTAGGAAACGCATGGCGATTACTTGCAATTGCCGCTTATATCACCGATGAAAAAAAATTAAATTGTCGTGAGAAATATTTTTTGTGCAAAGAAGAAACGAAGCTTTTGAAATCAAGAAGTGAGTAGTTTTACCGAAATTCGGCTACTATTGAAATCCAATGCCAACATGATTCAAAACTTTTGTTGACTCAAAAATTCTGTTCACAGTTGATGCGCTACTTCTGGGGAGTTATCGCCCTCAACAAAAATCAATATAAAAATGACCTGGTATCCAAAGACTTCCTATGAGCAAGCAAGCGGCCTCGGATACCAGGTTAAACCACGAATCCTACTGTGTGTAAATGAATAGTAAGCCGAATATTTTGATTTCTATATCAAAATTATCATTACAATTATTGTTTCTCCTGCTAATGTGATTACTATCATGGTAGAAGTTATAAATAATGCATGAATATAAAGAGCACAAGCTGATTATGCTTCATGGAAGCCTTAGTTTTATTGTACTCTATTGTTTTGAGATTACAGGAAAGCGGTGGAGGGGAGGAATCTGCATGATCCCTCTGTGACTGTTTCGCCTCCCTAACGTCATAAAACAAATCATTTAGGTATTTTGAATGATATAAGTTATCAGGTAAAATTGGTTGCATCTGTTGGGGAAACAGATGCAACCAATTTTAAATTTGTCAGATACCTACGAGGGGCTCTGCGTAAAGGAAAATAAAAATGTGATTTAGTATTACTGATATGATATACTTCTCGACCAATCAGCAACTCTGTTTTATTCAGGAGCTCATTATTACTGATTGGGATGAGGATATATTCCTCACTTGTCTCTATATGAATTTTCACGGTAGACTCTCGGTGGGTGCGACCGGCCGATAATGGATGCTTATTCGTCCAGGTCACCTGATCCAACTTTTTGATTTTTTGAGTGTCCGTGTTCGTTCATTGTTCAACATATCTGTATGGTGTCGACTGAACTTCCTGCATTCAATGCCTGTGTATCTGTTAATTTTATATCATCATTTATCCATTTAATGCATTTTATAAATATAATGGTTCATATTTCGACCATGCCAAGTCAGGAATTGGACATCCTGAACTGATTTTCGTCTTACATGATATCCTGTGTGATGTGTATATTAACTCCAAAGTTTTTAATTGCTTTCATATTACAATTGTTTGTTTATTGTTGCTTAACGTCCCACTCAAGAATATTTCATTCATATTGAGACGTCAACGATGCCGGTGAAGGCCTTCAAATTTTAGCCTATGTTCGACACTTACTCCATTGAGCAGTGAGGGTTGGTTAACGTGCCGACATCTGCTGTGACACGTGCATAATAATTAATGTTTTATACACGAATTCTAACACTTATAATAAAAACACACTGGGGAGAATTTGCGCTATCTTTATCACGCACACCGCGCCCGTCAATATATATTTGGTATATATTGATATATATTATATAACTCAATGATTTTTCTCCACGAGCAGTTGCTTTTATAACCCGATGATGTTCAAAAAATGAAAAACAATCCCTATATTTATATATATTACCATTTTTCAGTGAAACTGTGTCCACTGGATACTAAATTCATTCCGGAACACTGACTTTGCAGGGGTGTTTTCATATGCCGTAATTGCTCAACAGCTTTTTTGACATGAGAAGTAGTTCTCTTTTTGATCGCAAATACTAAATGCCTAATTATATATATATATCATTTTGAAAGAAACTAGTGATATGGACAATTTTGAATACTTATTCTCAGATTTAGTCGGTGATTAATAATATTCCACCAGAAAAGAGTTGCAGCAATGGGCCGTTTGCAAATAGCTGATAGGTCTACCATAAGCGATTCGGATAGCAACAGATGACCGTTGTGTACAACAAATTTTTGTTTGAATTCTGATGTTTTATCAGTGGAATATACCACAGAAAGTTTGAGTCAGACAGCTTATATGCGGTCATGACAACTGGAGGTAGCCTAGTCTTGTGTTTTCGATTTCTTTCTGTGATTGATGTTTGTTTTGTGGTATTGAATTGCTTTTAAGATTAAATTTGATTTGATTTGATTTTTTGTTTTATGCCATACTCAACAATTTATGTCATATGATGGCGTCCAGATTTTTTTGGTGGAGGAGAAACCCCGGTTACCCGGGTAAATACCAACGAGCTTCCGCAAGAAAACTGGCAAACTTTCCCACTTAATTCGAAATAACCCTAGCGGGATTCGAACCAGAGGTGAGAGGCCGTGTGATTTAAAGCGCAATGCTCTAACCACTCGGCCCCTCCTTAAGATTAAATAAAACATGCGAAATGAATTTGTGTTATTCTATTCTTTATTGGTTCATTGATATGTTCAGAGAAGACCGACCGACCGACTTGTGTTATTGAAATCTGAATACATACTTGCAATGAAGGAAATAACAGTCGGTATGTAAAATATATTGATATTGAATTCAGTATTATGGAAATCTTTCTCTCCATTGAGCTATATAGCGAATTGACGGTAAAAGGGTAATTTCAGTATTTTGATAGCTGGCCCACTTTCACAAGAGTTTTATGTATGTTTGCATATATTCAAAATTAAGTTAACAATAACAGAAAATAACGAAGTGCACATTATAGAATAGTATTGCTTATGTATTTTGAATGGATTGGTACTACTTATATATACATTAACATATTAATAACATAATTCAAAAGTCATAATGTACAGGACGATCGTTTCTGGCAATAAGACTTCATTAGTTGAGCTCCAATTCATGTTTATTGTTTAGATGTTTATTTTCTTTAGAGAAAATGGTATCATACAAGGCCAATTAATAAATCTAAATTGTACAGTGAAAATACGTCTAAGAGTAGTCACTGTAAACGGTGAATATTTTAGCTTCAGAAGAAGTCTAATTAAGTTAAATGATGCGAAATATTACTTAAGTATAAATTTTCTACAGCTAAACTAGTCATATTTTATAGTGGTTATAGACGGATTTCGGCTATTCTTAGAGATATTTTTTGGCCTTGTATGATACCACTTTAGATTTAGAAAATACACGTGCTTTTGAAAATGGAGCTCAACTGATGACGTAAAATTGACAGAAATTTGATATCGTCTTGAGCATTATAACCTTCGTATTATGTTCATGATATTAGCAGCTGTTACCAAAGTACCAGATACTGTGCCCATGTATAGTGACCCTTATGAAACTCAATCATCTAAGAAAAAGCGTTGAACAAACTATATACCAGTCTATTCAATTGGTTGGAGCGTCGACAAATGACTGGTGAATCCATTTTATGTCATTATATGAATCATTGGTACTTTCAATACGGAAAATAATAACCTTGGAAATGTAATGTGTGGGGGGATTTTTTTCAGATTATTGATGGAACTAAGAATCTGGGTAAATACTGCGGTTCACAATTTCACAAGAAAACTATTTGTTTGCGATCATGAATTTGGGTATGTCAAATTCAACTCAGACTGTTGTAACCATTTCGGAACAAAAAAAAATAAAAGTAACAACAAAGCATTCGGGACAAGGTTTTATGGAAAATACAAATAATGTTATAAACATAATATCGAAATTATAATGCTCAAGAAAATCGTTTTTGTCAATTAAAATTGATCACTTGAATTCCGTTATAAAATAGATTTTCTAAAGGGAAATTGGTATCTTACAACGCCAAACAATAAATCATAGGCATAGATCATTGTCATGCTGAAATCCGCTTCAGAGTAACCACTGTCATTGCAATGTGAATTCAAATATTACAGGGTGTTTCAAAAACATGTCTCCACAACAAATTGTCCATAACTTTGTACAGATATAATAATGATACACATATGATTATTTAAAAATTGAAAGTTCATTATAAAGATGATTTAATGAACAGGTATGAATAATTGCATTCGGTTCAGAACCTATTTTATGATGACATCGATGAATTAAATTAAATTAGCATAATGTGATTTAACTACCAAAATGGATGATAAATTCTATTCCCAGCATACCCATCATGTCCAAATTATCTTGATGTCTTAAAGCAGGCAATACGGATACAATTGGAAGGATTCCCTTGAATACACGTGAAAATGTCATCCAGAATTCTGGACACGTTACAGTTAGTGGTGCAGAAAACAGAGATAATCCCGGACATTTGGAATATGTAATAAAAAATGATGTTAAACTACAAAACATTAACGTATAACAAGTAAAAATGAAGAAACACCAATTGATAATCGCAACTCAAGTCTATTGAAATATGGTTAATTACATGTGTAGATGGTCTCAACATGAAGAACAATTGCAAATCCTAAGCGGTAAAGGACCAGGTGTCGGGGCGGCGTCAGCGTCCTCTGTAGGCATGCCAAACCCGTCGCTAATGTTACGGAAAACCTCTCCAATACAGTGCATAGGTCAAGTTTGTTGAAATTGTCATCAGACAAAACATTTGTTCGATCAACATGTGTTAGTTCGAAACCTCCAACCACACCGTTGCCTTAGGCTAGAAGCAACAGTATGGTCATCTGGTTCGACATAACAACTGTTGATCTCGAATCCAGTCAAATTTGTTTCTGGAAATATATACACACAAGCAAGATGACACGACATTAAGTTAATCAGCCGACCTGTCTCAGTCGGTAGTGCGCTCGACTCTTGATCGTGAAGTCGTGAGTTCGAGTCTTACCGGAGGCAGGTTAGTTTCCGGTCATTTGGACTGAGATAGTAAAACCTAGGTCACGTGTCACAGAAGGTGTTAGCACGTTAAAGAACACGCACTGCTCAATAGCCGTAAGTGTCGAGCATAGACCAAAATGTTAAGCCCTTCACCGGAATTGGTGATGTCTCCATATCAGTGAAAGATTCTTGAGTGAGACGTTATACATCATTAAACAAACAAACAAACAAAACATTCAGTTAAAACGTTGAACAAAAAATGAATAAGACCTCTCATGATCCATACGTTCACGGAGGCAATGTACTTTTTGCCGTAATTTCTAATAAAAATCAAAAGATGAAATATGGACATTTTAAAATGTTTCTTTCCAGAAATCTTAACCCATGTACCCTTAAATATTTAAATGGAATGCTCTATTCTCCTGTTAAGACCAGTCCACTGCAGTGACGGGTATGGCATGCCAGCAGAAGACGCTGACTCCTTCCCGATACCTGCTCTTATCCTGTTTGGGATTCGTAATTGTTCTTCATGTTGAGACAATTTGCACAATTTTATTCGTCGTATTATAATGGACTTGAGTTTTCATTATTGATTGGTACTTTTTACCACTACCAATGTATCATTATATACCTGGAAATTTTCGCCTATTTAAGACACATTCACTGCGTCCTAAATTCCCACAAAATCACGAAAGTTGCGTGGATGGCACGTGCTTATAAATATGAAAATTTCGCATTTAATGTAAAATTCGCATTCTCATTTAGATGCCAAATTGTTAAAAATTAATTTGGAAGGGACAATTTCCGGGTTTACAGGTAGTAGAATTTACAGAAGACGTTACTGTTAGATGTTTTGTAATTTAATACATGTACAATGTATTGCATGAAGCATGGTGATTATAAAATTTGTTTTGCGATTTACAATGGACTTTGGCATGTAGTACATCAGCATATACAAAAGATAAATTCCGTATACAAAAGAAAAATTCCGTATACATAAAATATATTATGCGGGAAACAAATATTATTTTACATTTGTTATTTCAATCGACAATCTAAACAAAGATTATACGCACCAATGGAGCCATATCTGAACTTTTCCGAAACTATTTGTCGCCTTTCACATGTGGTAAAAGCAACGCAAAGCCAAAATTTACATGGAAAAATAGACATGAGATTTTGTAGAAATAATATTGAAAAAGCACCAAATAATGTTTTCTTTAAATGTATTTCCATGTCATGAATGTATATTATTTAGCTTCTTGTACGGCTTAACATGACATGTTTAGAATATCGTATCTACAAAACATTTTCAACCAAACCAAACTCTAAATGTATCATGTTCTCGCATTTTGCTGGCGATTAAAAAAAACAGTAATAATCGAAGAAAGAGTGGAGGGTTACGGTTATATATTCCACACAATAATAAACACACGCGCATTCACGCATTCACGCATCCACGCATGCACATTTACATAATACCTTAGATAAAAATAACAAAATAAACATATAAAAATATATCAGATTATCAACCATTCTATAAAACGTTGCTTTTATATCAGTTTATGCTATATTGCATTTAACATGTTTGTAGACAGGATAGTAGCACCTTCAACACACACGCACACACGCATTCACACATGTTACAAGCACGGATACACGCACACTAAATATACATAGATATACCACAAATAGAGCAAATGGACAACCGTACTATATAAAAGTTGCTTTTTTAACATAAGGATTTCCATATAAATAATTCCAAATTGATATTTTCTTATCAAAATAAGACGTCACTCTTTCGTGATTGGGGAGTATCCCCTGTCACAATGTAAGGTCGACGTGACAATTGGATATCCATGTCTTGCCTATAGCTTTTACTATCATTACGATTCAAAACATTATTGTAATCATCACGTTTCATAATATTACTATTGTTCATTCCTTTCATTTCAATTTCCTCATTCCCGCTAGGTCGTATTCTTCCTGGATGTACACGATGTGAGGGACTTAAATCTTTGTAAGGCAAATCAATTTCATGTTTTCTACCTGCTTCCGGTGGTGTGTTTCTTTCATATGGGGCACGTTGTACATGTCGTAACGATACATCTGAAGACTCAAACATACGGTATCCCGGTGTTGTGGTGCCACCTGGCGGACGATCGTAGTGCACATATCTCGGCTCTTCTTGTGTCAAGGTGTCGTTGTATTGGTTTTGACCGACATCGTCATGTAAACCAGAGTATGCCTCATCTAAATGTCTCCTGTCTGATGACTTGTCACCGTAGTAATTCATGCCGTCACTGTAGGTTTGACCTACACGATAGATAACAAAGCATTCCATTTACAATAATATAAAGAAATATCATCATCAATACCAATGTTATAGTTATCATCATTACCAATATATATATATATATATATATATATATATATATATATATATATATATATATATATATATATATATATATATATATATATATTGATTGGTTCATATATTTTCTACCCCCGAATCGACGGACACACATCTAGTTTTTATCTGTCTGGATGCACAGGTTCGTTTGTGTATGCGTCCCAAACTTTCGCCTCCAATATGGCTATACATCGATGAAGACATGGACCTATGTTTAGGACCTGTGCTATCCTTGTGGCAAGACATTTCTACTGACGCAACTCTTGCTGACACAATAACCGCTGGCCTTGACCTATTTTATCAATATCATTGAAATGCGTTTCTAGCCATAAATCTTGTGCGGTTTTAGTTAAAATGTGTATGTGGCCATGCAATACCAATACCAATGCTATAGTTTTATAACATAAGAAGCCAAAACAAAAGCTCAAGACGGTTGTTTCTGTCAATAAGACTACATCAATTTAGCTCAAATTCATTATTAATGCATATTTTCCTTTTTAAGTATCCAACAATGAATATCTTAGCTTTCTTATCTTATTTTGTTTATAATTAAGGCAGTGTTTTCTGAGTGAAATATCAATTTGAATAAAGTAATCAGTTGGTACCAATATTTCAGGTGCAGGGTTTATTTACACCCTTGAAGAATCAAACGGTCCACCAGCTTTGACTACGACTCAGGGTTCGTAAATTCCATTTACCATACCAGAGTTACGGTAATGATAGTGTGTGTTTTGTGTAATTATCACATTGCTCTCTACCCATGTATGTGTTAAAGTGAGTGTGTAAGTCTGTGAGGGAGTGTCAGTGTTTGAATATGTGTTTGTCAATATATATGATTGTCAGTGTGTGTGTATGTGTGCATATATGTGTGAGTGTATGTGTGCGTGTATGTGTATTTATAAGAATGTATCTGCGTCTGTGAATAATCTGTACCTGCATATCAACGTGTAGATAAGTGTGTGAGTGTCAGTGTGTATTTGTGTGTGATATATGTGTGTATGTGTATGTGTGTGAGCACGTGTGTGTCAGAGCATGTGTGGTTTGTAAGAGCATGTGTATAAGTGTGTACATAAAAGTGTACGGACAGTAAGATAAGTCTGACGCAAGCTCTAGTAACAGGAACGAAAACCAAATAAACATAATGCCACATTTATAGTTTTGATTTAAGAAGATATCAAAGATTAATCTGATCATGAATTATCGTCTCTATATCATAATATTAATAGCCAAGTCTCCCACATAAACAGAGAGACTTTCTATATAAAACGTTGATAATCTTTTCAAGAAAATTGCATCCCATGAAAAATAAGAAAATGTCCTATTAATTCTTACTCAAATTTAAATTCTCTCCCTTCAAATTAAAAAAATACCCCCACGATTTTTTGTCACGGATTGTAACTCTTATTATTAATTTTAATACTATAATCACAGAAAACTGATCTCTAGAAATTCTGACAGAAATCGTAGCAGTCAAATAACAGTTCCAAAATTATATACCCACTTTTCCCTTTTTTGTAATAGGACTCGTTTTCATCCACGTCTTTTCCTACACTTGTCACGTCTAAAACTTTGTCTTTACTTTGAAGTAGTTTGTCATCCTCGATGATCTCTTCGTCTGTTCCATGTATCGTGATTTTTACCGGTGTATCCAGGCCCAGTGCTCTGGATGCTGACAGGAAATAAAAAAGTTATTGCAATAAATAATATATTTATCTTGATAACGGAGCTGCAATATTTAACCACATAGGTCCAACTCTAAAGTCATTCCTGACGTTCTGAATGCTGGGACAACAAGTAGAAAATGGCTAATTTGACAAGTGAATTGCTACACTCGTACACATAGATTTGTAGAAATTATTTTTTGTATGAGATTGGAATCATTATTGTCGTGGTATTGTTTTTGTTTAAATGCTGCTTTAATGATTTTTTTTTTCAACTTCTTATCATTTAGAGATGTATAGCGGACAGCTAATGTGGGTGACGTGCCACAAATTTTTACCAATTCCATGGACTATCGCCAACACGGGACCTTGGTATTTAGTTTAACATGAAAGACTAATGGCTTTCATTTCCTATGCCCAGCGATTGGTCAAGGATCAGCTACTGTTATATTTATGGTATGATCTGGAACCGGAAGTAGACCCAAATGAAGTACATTATTCCTGGATTTATTACTTATAGCTGTTAATAGGCTCAGTATATAAATTGTAATCAAGTTTCCGGATATGTGAATTTTTTACCTTTTAAATGTAGATCAATAACATTATCTGCAAAAACAACTTTCTTTTGTTCTCCGTCTTCTGTCCATACTTTATACATGGCCCTGACGTGAAGACGTAAAACAAAACTAATAAGGAATTTATTCTGATACATTGTGTGTGTGTGTGTGTGTGTGTGTGTGTGTGTGTGTGTGTGTGTGTGTGTGTGTGTGTGTGTGTGTGTGTGTGTGTGTGTGTGCGTTATCAATTCACAGTAAATGTTTTATCATATTATTCGAAAACCTGATCGATTTTTAGGATTGGGTATCAGCATGAGTGTTATAGGCATTGTTACAGATGTTGTTCTTCTAGGTATAGGTATTGATATAGGTAGTGTTTCACGTAGTATTATTGTGCTGCTGCTGCTGATGCTGCTGCTACTACTACTACTATAACTACTACTACTACTACTACTACTACTACTACTACTACTACTACTACTACTACTACTACTACTACTACTACTACTACTACTACTACTGACACTACTACTACAACAGCATTACCTATAACACTACCTATAACACTACCTATGACACTACCTAAAACACAACCTATAACAATACCTATAACACAACCTACAACACCACCTATAAAACTACCTATAACACTACCTATAACACTACCCATAACACAACCTATAATACAACCTATGATACTACCTATAACACAACCTATAACACTACCTGTAACACAACCTATAACACTACCTATAACACAACCTATAACACTATATATAACATTACCTATAATACAACCTAGAACACTACCTATTACACTACCTATAACACTACCAATAGCACAACCTATAACACTAACTATAACGCTACTTATAACAAAATCTATAGCACAACCTATAACACTACTTATAACACAACCTATAACACTTCCTGTAACACAACCTATAACACTACCTATAACACAACCTATAACACTATATATAACATTACCTATAATACAACCTAGAACACTACCTATTACACTACCTATAACACTACCAATAGCACAACCTATAACACTAACTATAACGCTACTTATAACAAAATCTATAGCACAACCTATAACACTACTTATAACACTACCTATAACACAACCTATAAAATTACCTATAACACTACATATAACACTACCTATAATACAACCTGTAACACTACTATAACACTACCTGTAACACTAGCTATAACACTACCTATAACACAACATATAACACTAGTTATAAGACAACATATAACACTACCTATAACACAACCTATTACACTACCTATAACACTACCTATAACACTAAATATAACACAACCTATAACACTACCTATAACACAATCTATAACACTAGTTATAAGACAACATATAACACTACCTACAACACAACCTATTACACTACCTATAACACTACCTATAGCACAATCTATAACACAACATATAATACTGTCTATAACACTACAGATAACACTACCTATAACACTACCTTTAATACCACCTATAACACAAAACACAACCTATAACACAACCTATAATACTACCTATAACACTACCTATAACACAACCCAAAAACACTACCTATAACACTACCTATAACACAATCTATAACACAACATATAATACTGTCTATAACACTACAGATAACACTACCTATAACACTACCTTTAATACCACCTATAACACAAAACACAACCTATAACACTACCTATAACACTACCTATAACACAACCCAAAACACTACCTATAACACTACCTATAACACAACATATAACAATACCATAACACTACCTTTTACTGTTGTTTTTTCTTATTCTTTCCTTTGGAGGGCTTCGATTTTCTGGAATATATCCATCAATGTTTTTCGAAAGAGTTGAATACCCCTTTCACCGAAGCTTGATTCTACATTGTAGGAAGAATAGATCAGATGGTTTTGAACATTGATTTTTTGGGGGATTCTGATTACTTGATGTAGTTCAATCATAATCGTTAGAAATTATTTCCAAACTTTTAACTGAATTGCTATTTACCAAAATATTAAAAAAAACAAACAAACAGATCATATTTCATCACATTTTTCTAGCCCACTGACTCAGTCACTCAACAAAGAGAAATGAAAGAACAGACCGGCGGGATAAAAAAAAACAAAAACGTCGAACTTGAAACTGTTTGTTCTTACAGACTGTGATAGGTTAATATAATTATTATACTGATAAGTCATAATATATGTCAATAGATATGCCTTCGAAATGCCATCAAATGGCTAAATAGAAAATCGTTTGGATTTTTTTTCTTACAGAAATTCATCTTATTTTTATAATATACACAAATCTAGAAGGTCATGGAACAACACTTTTCAACATTTCAAAGACTCATTTAATATTCACAATTTAAACAATTCTTCAATATACCTGTCTTCCAAATATGACAAAGATTGACTCAGCCTGGAATTTCTGTTCATTTCATTCTGTGAAATCGATGACAAGGGTTCTTGAGACGCAATCCACTCGTGATCACGTCCCAGAAGCATCAGAGTCTTTGAAACGCACGCAAAAAGTGATTCTGTGTCATCGATGATGGTTCCGTCTTCCTCCAAACAAACATTCGTCACCACATAATTCATCATCGTTGAACCTTTGTGGAAAGTGTTAAAAATGAATAAAAAAGGAATAAACTTCAGAGATACATAAGTATTAATCTATAGGATGTCCAGGATACAATATACAAATGTGAATATTTAAAATATGGACCTCTGAAAAATCAAGAGGTGGAGTCATGTATCATTGAGGAGGATGTTTCTGTGGACTCACGGCGGGTGTGACCGGTCGACAGGGGATGCTTACTCCTCCATGGCACCTGGTCCCACCTCTTGGTTTCCAGAGGTCCGTGTTTGTCCATTTTACCGGATCTGTATCTATGTCCTGGATTTTCTATTGATTTATACTTTGGTTTCTGAATTTTTTATATTTCCCCTGTTGACCAGACATGACAGGCCGTGAATTCAGAATCAAATTCAAATTAGTTATATGAGGAATAAATCCACATTTACTGAACAGGTAACACAACATTTCATTTCTTAAAACATAACAACTTTAAGAATATTATTATATATACGGTAAAATGTGTGACACGTTGAAATACAAATACATGCATACGTTACTACAGACGCCCAACAGGCTTGATCGTCGTTTTCCTGATGGTTTGTTTAACTTATTGAAATTTTCATTTTTTTTTTTCATGACAGAACGTATTTTTTCTATTCACAATAGCTCACTTCTGTGCTATCAGATCTTAATATGAAATACTTGACTTCCTCTGATATTACAAAACCCTACATGTTTAGAAAACATGATGACATTAAAATACGAGTGATATTTTGATATACGTAAAAGCAATAGCTGTTAAGTATAAATAATTAGTATTTCCAAGATATAGGCTACAAACTGGTAAACAATATGGACAAACACCGACCTCCTGGACATCAAGAGGTTGAAACAGGTGTCATGGAGGCGTAAGCATCCTCTGTTGACCGGTCACACACTAAATTAAGAATTCCCGCACTTAATGTTTCAACAGACCTAACTGGCAACATATTTCCAAGATTACAATTGATCATTTCTATATAATAAGTCAAATTTTCGAAACGTTAACTAACGTTACAATTGAAAAATTACTGATTAAAGTAATGCAACACTATGATCTGATCTTTTGCGACCTAATAAATCAAACAAATATTGACCAATCGTCAGATTTCCGTATCCCGACGTAAGCCGTACGGAAACAAACACGGTGTCTTTACATGAGGTTTAATTCATTTATCATGATACTTATTTTGGCCAACTATACTCTTATACTACACATAAATTCATAAAAGTTGATATAAAAAATATGCTGGAATTTCTAATAGACAATATATGTGTAATGTTCAGAGACGTGGTTTTTCAACAAACTGTCGGCATTCCTATGGTAACCAATACGCCCCATTTTTGGCCGACCTGTTCCTGTATTCATACAAAGCAGAAACCATTCAGAAACTACTGAGTCAAAACATGTTAGCGGTTTTCTTTAATTTGACATTCTGATATATCGACGACGTTTTTCAATTAATAATGAGTAGTAATATTCCACAGTCACCTGCATCCGGAGTTTATATTTCACAAATGATCCGCTATGCCAGTGCGTGTTCAACATATGAACATTTTATATTTTATTAGGTAAACTTTTCACTGACAAATTATTGACAAAGGGATATAGAAAAACGCGTTTGATGCAACATTCCGTAAATTTAGGGTCGGTATAATAGTCTCATTTGCAATTACTCTGTTTCACTAAGTGAAATGTTGAGTTGCCTTTCCGTTAGCGTTTATTGAGACGTCTATACCAATTGTGACGAGGATTCGCTCCTCACGTATTTCATATAGACCTGACTGTGGACTCGCATAGTGATGCTTACACCTCCATGACACCTGATCCCACCTCTATATTTCCAAAGGTCTGTGTTTGTCCATTTTTACCATATTTGTATCTATATCCTGAACATCCTAAATATTTATACTTTGCTATACTTTTTTACATTATTTTATTATCTTAAAAAAACGATAATAACAAATATATATTCCCTCTGCAAACGTTAGTCCATTACTCAAAATATGTGCCACTTATTTTTAAATCATTAAAAGTGGTATATATTTTAAATTGATTTTTTTGTCTTGTCGGAAAATAATTCCATATGGTATTTAATGTTTAATTCTCACCTTGATGAATCAAGTTCTTCACTGTGTTTGCAAGGATGAGACTTCTGATTCTTCTGTTGTAGGAACAGACATCAAATGTCATTCTGTAAATATGATAATACACGTTATATACATTAGAACCGTATTAAGGATTATGTATATCTGTCGCTCTAATTCAGATATAATAATTAGATGTCATCGCGGTTACAGTAAGACACACACACACACACACACACACACACACACACACACACACACACACGCACGCACACACACACACACACACACACACACACACACACACACACACACACTAACACACACACGTCCCGAACAGAACAAAAGTCATTTCCTTAATTCACTATGCTTGACATGTGATTTTCAGTCATAACACCTGGCGCTGAACGAAAACGAAATGAATAAATAAGAACTTAAAGCCGTCGTCTTAACTTTTAAACAAGTTTTGAATTTGAAAAAAAAATGTATATAATGCTTTTGAAACAAACACCTGCGATTTAGTATTCCACAGGCAGACATTTTTGTTAAATGTTATCATACGAAATTGGCTCGCAGTTCCGCTATAAAATGCGAGGCCGCAGATCGACCGTTATTTCACACCTGTACTCCCAAAGCAAAACAATGGACAGATGAAATGTAATCAAAACATATGCTGTACTCAAATTATAAACATTCCTCAATAATCTTTATATCAACAACTTCAATAAATACACATACTGAATAGATTTAATAATTAGTTTTAAATTCATTATTTTAGTTTCCATAAAATAATATGCATTTTGAGTGTAAAAATAAATAAAATCCTATCAGTGATCTGCACCCTTTCATTACGTTGTTTACATAGCGTCATACATTTTGGTGAACTCAGTAAAGTGAACAGTCGGGTCGTGCGCACTTGACCAATACAAGGTACCCCTTCTCGCATTTTCCCAAAGATGACAACAAATACACGTTATAAGGGACTTTGTTGTAAAACATTACTATCAACATTTTCGAAATGTATGCAAGTGGTCCCGTACAATGAGCCGAATGTTCGAACATATATCCGAGTTGACCTTGGTCTGACTTGTCTTTGATCCATTAATTCCGACGTGAGTTTAGAGCGCTAGCGTCGCAACCGGAAGGGGCACTATGACATTTTTCAACTATAGGAAACCTATTAGTACTTGTCCGATACATAACAATTTCAAAACAAACATGCATTATGCATTATCACTATCATGATCATAACTATTTGCAGATATTTTGCTTCGCGGGTGAAATATTAGGGATTTGAATCCAGACTGGTTTACAACCCTCGTTGTCAGTAAGTGATTCTGTTATATTAAATCGTTCTATATTTTACTTGCTGCATTCCAGGTAACATTTGTGAGAATTTAAAGGCATTTGACATTTCAATTCAATAATGATTTTGTAAATCCAAATTCAACAAGTTCAAATGTATTAAACAAAACAATCTAAATGCAAACCATCAAGATCCTGATGGACACTGATGTTGATGTTTAGGTTATTGATCTATCACCAAATATCTGACTCGTGGTAATTCGTGTGCTTTTTTATGTTATTATCGTGTTGTCATAATCAAATGATATGTCTGATTGGCCATTTAATTGTGAGGTCATAATGGAAAAGTCTGGCAAAAGGTTCCTTGTCGGGCATTTGGCAAATAGGTCAATTTTTATACGCGATTATAGATCGAAAGTTTCACATTAAATCATAATTTATCAAATTTCAAAGGAGAACGCAGTTATCAAAAAATAAGATATTTTAATGAGTGACCTTGTTCGTGATTGAATTAAGAGTCGTGCAAGATAGTCTATTACATTACATTTATGCAAATCCCATTTTAAAGGTACTTTTGTCGTGGTATGCTGTATCCAATTCTATTTTCATTTAACTCAACAACCTCTGAAAACAATGGACACTTCTAAAAATCATTGTCTTAGGCCAGTCCAAATGTGTCTTTCGGGATGAACGAGTTAAACTTGTGGTTGTTGTTAAGACATTACGGGCTGGACATGAGTCATATCAACTTCTTGTTACGTGAATTACTAACATGTCGGCGATTTGACGTCGTTCTGCACGGGTGTTGCGTATCCTATGCGAGAGACTCACAGAGCGCCAATTAATAAGCATATTAAACAGGAAATTCATGCAATTGCAAAGCAATGAAATAAATGACATATTTGCAGTTTAAAACACCGCTGTTGATGGAAACTGTTAAACATGATATTTCTGTGAGACGATATGTTTTGTACTTGTTCGTTAAATGTCACTGCTGGTGGACTATTTTAGACCCCGAGAATATACATACACCTAGTACCTGGTATTTGAATGTTGGACATGCTGATAATAGTAATAATGTTTCAGGCAGAAAATACCATTTCAATTCTAAATTCTACAAACGCTACGATGGTCATCTTTTTACAGAGGCTATACATTTAGATTTATTATTTGACCTTGTATGACACCAATTTCTTTAGAAAATCGATTTCAATATGGAGCACAAATGATGAACCCTAACGGAAAGAAACGATCGTCTTCAGCATTGTAACTTTGGTATTATGTTTATATTATTACAGACGCACGTGGGCTGGTGGTCTCTCCGTTCGCATTGAAACCAGGATTTCTCCTACATAATATAACTGAACGATTATCTGGTGCGACGTCGATAATCATTTAAATAAATTAAAGGTGGAATGTCGTATAATTTTTCTCCTATAATTTGGTTGTATATATTTAAAAGATAATAATGGCAAAGTATTACCAATACAAACTTCTACCCGATGATAAATTTAGGTGTACAATGTGCATTTAGAATTGCCGTAAACTGACTACCTCCCGCTTGTGATGACGTCTCCGACTACATGGTTTGAAATCATTCTGATAGGCCTCTGATGAGAATTTACAGATTCTTTTTGAAAATGGACTCTAACAGGACCACAGTAGACCTATAATGCACATTTCCGATAGGTGTTGCCTCTCTCGATTCCTATAATCAGTAAACATTTAAACCAGGGCCAGGACCTTGGGGTTCAAAGAGAGAACGGGGCGATTCAGAAAGTGAATCCGACACTGACAGTTTGGCATATTTGGACCAGGATGGCAGGGACGATCGAGGTCCTTAGTCCTTGTATATGATTACTCATGACCATATCATGTTAAGATATTTTGTTTAGCATGTCAAAATGTTCAAATTATTCTATAATAACACGGAACCGAAGAAGATTGGATGCAAATCGGAACACCTGTTTACTTTGTTCTTCTGTTATATTGAAATAAAAATGTATATCCCAGTCTCGAATATGAACACCTTTTACGTCCTAATGAGTATAAACAATGGTAGGTCTACACCCGAATCCAAAGCGAATCAGCACCGAGTGTCAGTCCTTCGAAAATGTTCAAATTCGGCATATAGTGGGGATAGATCGGTACATGGTATTATTTATTTTGGCACATTTAAAAAGTTACTTCCCATATTCAAATGGACTTTTCAAAAGTAGTCTGTGTGTTTAATGAAATTTCAGCGATTTACACAATTCAGGTCCCAAATGTAGGTTCCGTTTTGGCAAAATGACTATAGATGCCGATTTCACCAGGTGCTGATCTAGCTATTAAATACACTGGCACTCATTTTAATCATGATGACTTTTTTTTTTACATCGCGTGTATATAGACAATAAGTCATACATTATAATGAGACCAAAGACATTTATAAGGGGGATATCTTAATCATAGATAGTAATGTTCGATAATGTTATCATGTTCCCACTTTTTATTTATCAAGGGTTTTACCAAAAAGATGTTCCCACCTTTTAGCAAATTAGACAGTGAGGATATGATATGTATACAAGATTGAAAAATGAAATTTGTGTCAATGTGGTTCTGTCATTCTGTGTTCGATTATTCTTGCGCTTTGATTCTGAAAAATGAGTCCGTGGCATGTGTTGGCAATTTATTGACCTATATAAGTATACATGCACAAAAATTGATTTTAAAATTAACAAATTTCAGTTTTTATGACGGATTTCAGTTTTATTTTCTACATATTTGAAGTAAAAAATAAATTTGAATTTTTAGGATTAATACTCATGTACCTGTACACGTAATTATACGACTTGTACAGTGACGTGTTTGATGGGGTATCAGATGAAAACTTACGAATGTAACTTTGTCTCCGTGTAAAAGTAAGTAGATTTAAGTTTCTCTCCAAGTAAATAAGAATGCGAAAAGATTGTGTTGTCACAATAGGGAAATTATAGCAATATTTAAAAATCACTTCCATAAAAGCAGAAGTATAAAGTCGATTCACATCATCACAGTAGATTCGAGGGGCTGCTACGTCTATAGGCCTACAGTGCAGTATCCATGTCAGTGCACACTTGTTAGGCACATAATTAGATTAGGCATAATGGTATAATTTTATGGATTAAACCTATCACGCCCATTGATATTTATACATGTACCTAAAATTAGTCTTAGTATGTTTGTCTAAATATTAACCGATGGCGTATTTATATTGTGTTAAACAAATCATGTCAGCATAGAAAACCATGTTTTGTTTAACATTATACATACACGGCGAGTGACTGTGTCATGTAGTTAGTGACGTCATCAAAGAAGGTCATAATTAATTGGAGCGACTTCGAATTTTCTTAATTTTGAAATACCTCAAAATTCACTGTATACACTATTTGTATTTATTCCCTTGTAACAAAATTCTCAATATATGTATTTTTATCTAATAAATTCCCAATAAATGTAGTTTTATCTAATAAGCTACTTTTGAATGTTTGAAAAAATGCCATGACACTTCACCTTCAATAAAATAAACTGGCTCTTCAAATAGCAAATGGAAAAAACAATTCTTATATCATCAACACCTTGTCAACAGCAATACATTATGTAGAAAGAAGATAAAAATAACCTGTTCTCACTGTCCCCGGCACTGTTGTCAATTTGAGCCATCCACTTTTCACTCTTGGATAATATGAGAAATACTTTCCCTGTACATGCGTTCAGAATTTCATCATTATCAACTTCCGTGCCGTCTTCCTCCAGTACAAGATGCACTTTGCCAGAACAACCGAACCTCTCCGCCGCTGAAAAATAAATGATTCAACAGAACAAAAAGCCAACTCGTATCTATAACCCCTTGTTCTTATAATAATTACAGTGAAACTTGTATATAACGTCCCTCTTGAGGACACAAAAAACTATATAGGGAGGTATTCTTTATATAGAGGCTGATTTATACTCAAATGGTATTACTAGAAACAGCAAAACACGTTTTTTGTAACCATGTGGTCTTAATACACAGGTGGTCGCTAAATTATGTTTTACTTTATTCAAGAACTTGTACCATTTATAACACTGCCCCTTGACGCTAAAACCTGCTTCGACAACCTTCATACAATAACAATACGAGTGAGTGTTTGCATTCTGTATTCCTGTTTATGTAAATATGTATGAATGCATGCATGGATGTTTATAGATCGGTAGGAAGGCACAGCGACAAATATGGATGCAAATAGATGGGTTAGAATAACTCCATTAGAATAACTCCCACGGTTGTAGGATAAGAGCGTCCCTATCGGTAATTGAAAGCTTTAAGTCCAAACCAAATTCACCCGTGAGATCGGTAATGACGATCTCATTGCCAAGAGATGTCATGTATTGCATATTACATTGTACCTCATGTAACAAACGCCACGAGACACTTTCTAAAATTAACGATGCGGCCACTTAAGTTATAAAAATTTGGCTTAAACAAAATACATTGGAACCCGAATATATTAAAAGCAGATTGAACTGTACATTTTTCAAATAAAGATAGTTTTCATGGCGGAGGGGTTATGATATTGAAAAAAAAATATTTTGCCGACAGAACAAAGTAATTTCATAGAAATATTTACCTGCGTCTAACAGCGAATCCAGAGTCTCTCCATAGATGAACTTTTTCCTAGTGCGTTTACAGGACCAAACCTTGTGATACCTAACAAATAAAAATCAGCAAATATTATACACCATGTCTTTAATTTTCTATACGACTTTCATTGTGTTCAATTTCGCTATACACAAGTTCTAGATTTATGCGCGATATGATATTTTCAAGATGCTTTAAGTATGTATGAAAACATTGAAGATCAATGTGTATCCCTATTAAGATAACTCGATATGGTCTAATTAGTCACGTGGTCTCTTAAGTGAGGTTCTGTATGTATACAATATTTATTAAGAATCCTATGGTCTGATGTGTGAGGTTGTCTTAGAGACGTGGTCTTTGGGCGAGATTCCGTTATATATATATAGCCACCCCCTCTTCAGACATGTGGCAGTGGCTACATTTAAGAAATAGAGTCCAATTATTTCGGATTCAAATTAGCTTGATCCATAGAGCGTCTAACGATAAATTAATAGTGCTTACCCTCTTCGTTCCAATCCTGTAAAGCTAAATACACTTCCCATTCCATAAGCTGGGTTCGACATTCCATCTATGTCGGCTTGTAATGCCTCTTTCATCTTCCTCATTCTGAAAAAAGTATACATAGTAATTCAAAAAAAATGGTTAAAACATAAGATATGTAGCATCACTCACTCAAAGTTCATAGACTGGTTTACGGCTACTCTCTTTCACTGTGTGAAATGTTGAGTTGCCTATTCGTTGGCGGTTGTTAAAACGTCTGTACCAATTGTGACGAGGATTCACTCCTCACATATTTCATTGGACTTAACTGTGGACCTGCGGCGTGTGTAACCAGTCGACAGGGGATACTCACTCCTCCCAATCCCACCTCTTGGTTTCCAGAGGTCCGGGTTTGTGCATTTTTACCGGATTTTTATCTGTGTCCTGGACATTCTATTGATTTATACTTATGGTATCTGCGATTTTTTATATTGATAGAACTTTTGTTCACATCTACTTCAACTTCAACCCTTACTATTTTTTCTGTTTAGTCAACCCTTTCACCCCTGAATATCTGAGTGGCATGCTCTTTTCTAATATTTAAAACCAGTCTATTATGGTCTGTAGGGTTGAAAGGGTTCAGGCATCGCGTTTTAAGCTATTGAGTTTCTCAATGAGGAGAAACAACCCCTTGGTCTTGCGTTTTTTTTTTTTTTTTTGGTTTTTTTTTTTTTTTTTTTTTTTTGGTAAAAAGTTTTTTTTATTGTCCGATTCATATAAGATGGCGGGGCGGAGTAAAATTTTGATCATTATACGGATGATTCTACTTCCTTTTCGGTTATGAAAAGCTGCACGGGAGAACGTTTTATTTTTCACAGGATAATCTTGTGTGTACGGTGACAAGTAGGAACGATTACTCTAGTCAGTGTAATTCTAATGTTATGATTTATTACCTAAAATTTAAACTCATCCAGGTAAAAAAAAGGTTCACAAGACCCTGACCCGCCAGGTTATTTGGGTTTTACTATAACACTCGAAAAGTAAATATAACTACCCAGGGGTTGATAATACAATGTGTCATCCCCATCAAAAGTGTTTGATGACGAGAAAAAGGATATTACACAATTTGTACGAACATTGATACGTACTAGCAAGGTAGATTTCTACAACTGGTCAACTGTTTTATTTTAATATTACCTTCTCTCTTTGCTTTATTATACCTAAAATTTAAACTCATCCAGGTCAAGACAGGGTGCACTAGACTCCAAATTGCTAGGTTATTTGGATTTTACTATACCCGTGTTACACTGTAACAAGATTTTCTTTTTCTCCATTTGAATTTGATCGTCCCATACAAGTAAACAATTGCTGCTTGTGGCGCAAGACTCCATTAAACCAAACAAACAAAAAAACAAAATTCTTGCTACTAATTCACATAAAAGAAAAATGAATGAATAAATATTTTACTTAACATATTTAGGCATTTGTATGAACATGTTTGTACGAAATCACGTGACCAAATGGTCAGACCATTAAGTCTCTCATTGCTGGTCACAAAGGTTCGAGACCGCTGTAACCAAAGATGAATTTGGGGAGAAAGTTTGCCAGACGGCATGTGCTTTTTTCTGGGTACATTGTAGCCTTGTTCTCTCCTCTAACACTAAAAACGGTCGCCACCATATAACTGAAACACCACTTAACAACAAGGTTCAAAATTGAAATTCAAAACATGAGCTCCAAGCTTGTGAGATAAGTGTTTCATTATACATAGTATTAAGAATTTGACTATATATATATATATATATAGATATATATATATATATATATATATATATATATATATATATATATATATATATATATATATATGTGTGTGTGTGTGTGTGTGTGTGTGTGTGTGTGTGTGTGTGTGTGTTTGTTTGTATGTATATGTGTTGTATTGTGTTTGTGTGTGTGTTACTCATTCGTACCTTTGTTTTCGTTTCAAACTAACGACCACCACCACCACTACGATCAGAATCAAGAGGATTAATCCACCACTGCCACCACCTACTATAGGCCATTTGTGTTTTTCAAAAAAACTTTTGGATGCCGGCTCTTTTACTGCATATTAAAGAAAAATAGTCATGAAAAACATGTTTATGTCTAATACATCCATCTTAGAGAAAAAGAGAGAGAGGGGGGGGGGGCAGAGAGACAGAGAGATACAGACAGAGAGAGAGACAGAAAGAGAGCGAGACAGGGAGAGAGAAAGAGAGAGAGACAGAGAGAGGGAGAGAGAGAAAGCGAGAGAGACGGAGGGGAGAGACAGAGAGAGGGGAGATAGAGAGAGAGACAGAGAGAGAGATAGGGAGTGAGAGAGAGAGCACTAAAATTATTAACGAGAAGAACATAAATGAAGTTAAATTTTTATTCAAAGATTAAAATATGATATCCTCTGCATTTTTATGCAGTAAGGAAGTAAAGAAGGGAGATAACCGCATTGGTCTAAGACTATTAAGTCCTTTATAGTATGCAATGCAGTTCATACCTATGCGTAGATTTGACTACAGCTCAACATTTCGTAACACTTTAATGATATAAGTATTATAATGGATCAATCTATACTTCTCTATACGGGTCATATATTTTTCCTTTTTTGGCGGGGATGATTTCCTTGTTAACCCCTAGAGTGGTGACAAGCTACATAAATTATAACGCTACAATATACATTTAAAGACCTCTTGTTATAGCTGTATGAAGATTAATCTACCTGGAGTAGACATATATATGACTGCTGAGGGTAGACGAGAGGTGAGAATGAGTCAAGTCCAATCAACAATTCAATTTATTTCATATTTCACTTGTTTAAACAAACGATTGATACCTTTTTTCAATGTTGGTAGTATTTGCTGGATCAACATGGTTTATGTTAACTGTAACGTTGCAGTTGTCCGAAAAACGAGGATTGAACGAAAATATACCACCGTGTAACTTAGAAATGTTCTTGTTTGAGTTCATTTTTAGTTGATTACTGCTAATATATATTATACCATCGGCATTTTCAATTGAGCCGACAAAAGAGACAACTATTGCGAGAATCAGAGAAAGGGTTGCCATGGGGGCACGTGTTCCAGGGAAATATGAAGCCTTGTCATCCATAGGGAGGACACAATGTTTTGTAACATCGTCAAGTGGTGTATTTTAACGAATTAGATTCAGAGTAATCCAGATGAGGTATACCAATACAATTTATGACGTAGAGTTTCTGTGGCAACTAGAATGCAGTACATATTTATATCAAACTTGACACAGATCTCAGTAGATCTATATAGACGTGTAGATCATGGGTAAATGATCATGATATATATTTAAGACATGAGAGAAAAAATAATCAACCACAACCTTGGGGGTATGACAAAGGAAACTCAATCTGAGGGATAAGATACCTCGAGGTAGGGGTAGAGTCTACTAGTCCTCTACTTGTAAGTGTAAACAGTCAACAAAAAGCACACTTTTAGCTTTATTTTGATTAGATCTGAAAAGTGTTTAATGGACCTCCGTGGTCGATTGGTTGGAGCACCATGCTTTGAACCATGAAGTCTCTCACTTCTGGTTCGAGTCCCACTGGAACCTAAGCTGATTTTGTAGAATAGTTTGCCAGTTTACCTGCGGTGGTCTCTTCTTGCTCCGGGTTTTCACCTCCACCATTAAAAACTGGCCTCCAGCATTTAACTTAAAATTGCTCCACCATTAAAAACTGACCTCCAACATTTAACAAAAAAAAATTGCCGAATAATGCAATAAAATACTATTCCAAATTCAAACAGGAATATTTTACCCCACAGATTCAACAATTTTTTTTTTCAGTTCGTGTACCCGAAAATATACCACCGGCCTTACTCATGTAAACAGGACAATTTTCCAAAGCTTAGGTTTCAACGAAGCTGGAAACTGCACTGACCAAAAGAGACTTCATGAGCCAAATCACAATGGTCTGACCACGAAGACGGTACAGATTTACAGGAATATAAAAGTTGAGTAAAATTGTAGAAATATCAACCAATAATCAAAACTCAAGATCATTATAACACAATGAATCAGATGTGCAAATCGTCTCAACACCAAGAACAATTACGTATTCCAAACGGGATAAGACCAGGTGTCCGGAAGGAGTCAGCGTCTTCTGCTGGCATGCCACACCCGTCGCAAATGTTCCATGGAAACCTTTCTAGTTCGATGAAAGGGTCACATTCGGTGAAAAGGTCAAGTTTGGTGATAAGGCCAAGTTCGGAGAAAAGCATAAATGGTGGAAGGGAGTCACGGTCTGTGGACGTGATCCAAAATACTATCTTATATATGTAAGAGGGGGACATAATAATGTTTAACAAGATCCCGGTATCGACCATACAAATTCTTAAACGACGATTCCAGAATATTTAACAACATAGACTTGTGTAAGTAGTTTATTGGCTCGTCGTTTAGCTCTCATGACCTAACACCAAATATTTATATCTGCGATTACCATTTTTGTATACAAAAGAGTTTTGTATAATAGATGTTAATCTGTTTTAGAGTTTTTGATGAGGTATTGTTGTGTAAAGGGTCGAAAATCAAATGGCTTGATGCTTGTTATATGTTTGAAATTTGGAGATTTTAAATGTTCCAATAATTCCTTTGAATTTTTTCCGATCAACATGTGATTGCCTTCGCTTCTTGAGTAGGCCGTTGTACAGTACTTCAGAAGACCTTGCTTAATATGTGTTAGACGTTTGGTGAGCAAAATAGATAAAGGCTTGGTGGAACACTTAGATGACCCTGCAATGATGCGATGTTTATAGGGATTTATGTGCATCTTCGGAATCCAATAAATATATGGCAAACTCCGTGAAACTTGTGGGTATTCCAAACGAAGTGAGAACGGAATTATGATATCTAATATTTCAAAGGTAGATAATCGGTTAGAGAGTATTTAGGGTTTCCAGGAAGTGTGTTTAGTCGTCTGCAGACAAAATGTGAAGTTGTCAGAAGTTTTATCAGCAGGAATGATGATGAAATTTTCATGGAGACGGGAAAGTTCTCTGACAACATCAGGGTCACGAAAAATTTAATTGTGTTTTGTGTTGACAGAATGTTTTCGTTTAAGAACAAAACTGATCGATTCAATCCACTCTGAAAGGGTATCAAGTTCGACATCTCCTTTCTTAGCCCAGCGTATGGCGTACTCTTCACATGCGTCTATAACAATTTCAAAGTTTTGACGCCATGTAAATGATTCAGAGTCCTTATCTTTTGCATAAAAGATCTCTCAGTTTCCTGTTTCGCACAATGTTGAGATCACCTGTCACAACATGACCACATGGACAGTACATGCATTCAGTTGTAGAAGAGGTACATGGTGAAATGTTCTGGGTAAAGCTGTTAAAATTGAGTTGCTGCAGACTTGCCTTTCAATTGAAGATCTTAGAGGCAACTGAATGTGTATAGCTATAGGAAATACATGGTGAATCTTTGTATTGGAAGTATGGCCGGATCTTACTTTGGATTTTTGGTTCAAAATATTGCTTATATTCAAGGCGTCAATGATTAGCCAATTTCACCTTGATGAACGGGCGATTACGCGTTTTTTTATGTTCATTAGTCCTGACATCTTTAAATTATCTGTAGTATAAGATGTCCAAAATGATACTATGAAGTCAAGTTAATTAGAAAATCAGTTGCAATCTTTTACCATGTCAATAACTTACGTGTACAGTTATGTGGAGGACGTGGAACCCAGGATCCATTTTTGTTGCAGGTCAATACTGGTTGTTCTAATCTGTAATCCAAGGAATTGCAAATGAGTTCTGCTGTTAGTGTCTCGTTACTCAGGCATTTGTATGTAGCTTCGTATTTTGAAATAGTAGCTTTGCTTATTAAAACAGATGCTGTCGTTTTTACAAAGGGACATTGTGTACTACCACAACCCACGTCCTTTCCTACAAATAAAAATTAAAGATCTTTTATGATTTTATCTGTTATGAAGCGGTCGTCTGGTTATATTTAACATATTTATAATTTCATTGAATTACATTAGTAGACATAGCATATTAAAATCTCAATATTAATGAATTAAAAAGCTATCAGATATTGGGATCTTTTACAAGTCAACAAGAAAGTCTCTCTCTCTCTCTCTCTCTCTCTCTCTCTCTCTCTCTCTCTCTCTCTCTCTCTCTCTCTCTCCTTTTCAGATGGATCTATTAGATTATAAGATATGTTCTTGCGGAAGGTAGGTGGCCTTTACCCGGGTAACCGGGGTTTCTCCTCCACCAATAAAAACTGGTTGCCACCATATGACTGAAAGATTGTTGAGTATGGCGTAAAACAAAAAATCAAATCAAATCAAATCAAGATATTTTCTAACGTTTGGGTCAAGACCGAAGTACTTTTACACATATAAAAGCAAATATCTTAATGTAATCACATTTATTCATCGACCGCAGCATTACAAAATGATTATTTGTTTATATATAGTTTTGAATTATTCTACCTGGCATTTGTCTCTAGGTGATGAAATGATCCTTCTTTCAACAGGCGCTAGCACATCGCGCTATTTCAAAGATATCAGCGCCATATACAGGTGATACAATATGTCACATTTTGGATATGTGAAAAGATTAACTTTGATATTGTGTGATATGTTCTGTCACTCAATGAGATGTATGTTTATTATTATTTATGGGATTTCACCTGTATACCTGATGTTGGATTACTGGCTGATGTTGATGGCAAAATCACTTGGACTAACAAAATGAACTTCGCTAATATAAACTTCAATTTCATTGATGAAACAGTCATGGTGCTGAAATAACAAAAATACAAAAAGTAGAATGATTTAATTAAAATTATTATAATAGTCAACAAAGTTAACTGAAGTTAAAATTTGTTCCTTGTTATTTTTTCAAATTTTACTCCTTACTTTACTGTTTTTTTATTCTAATTATCACGTCAACAACCGCCAACGAAAAGGCAACTCAACATTTCACTTAGTGAAACAGAGTAATTGCAAACAAGACTATTATACCGACGATACAATTTGCGGAACGTTAACATTAAACGCGGTTTTCGATATCCCTGTCTCAATAATTTATCAGTGAGTACCTCTGTATAAGAAATCTTCATATAATGTACACGCCCTGGCATATCGAATCATTTGTGAAATATGCGGGTGACTGAGGAATATTACTACTTAAACGGGGAAATTTACGATGGAAAAGCCGAAATCGTCGCGTTTGTCGTATAGCTTAGTTGCTAATTTCCCGTCTGTCCCATATTAAATAAAATGTCCAAGTATGTAACGTGTGTGTTTGATTCTCTTGTATCTTTACTTTCTAGTTCGCTCAAAATGAACCCCCAATACCAAATTATTACCGAATGTGAGTATGGTAATCTTTTATGCTAGGGTAAGCAAACCACAAGTACTCCTGATCCAATTTTTAATTCCAAATACTCCGCAATTACAGTTTATTCAAAAGGGTGTATCGCCTATAAACAAACTTTCCAATGAAACGTTTCAAAGTCAGTACAATATTGGGAACGAAAATATACCTTAACTGCGCTTCTTCTGTGATAGCGATGTCTTCCGATCGTGTTAGTTACCGAAAATACTAACAAAAACTAGATTTCATTACGGTAGAGTAAATACTACAGACATTCTAATGCAAGCGTTTTCTAACGACAGCCAAAAAGAAAACAAAAAACGAATCTATCGTGTCAAACGGTTCTCGATTAGAACAAAGCGGTTAGGTTAAGGCATATAGATACGGCGGCACAGGGCAGTGTGATTAGATTTCAATTTCGAATAGTTTTGCACAAATCATAATGTATATCATTATTTAATGTATTACATTGACTTACAATTCAAACATCAAATAACGGAATATGTCAATTATGGTTGATACGAACGGGTACAAAACGCTTCAAATGTTTAATAGCGTGCGTGACCACCAGCTGCATCGATGCATTCGTCACACCTTCGACGCATTGAACAAATCAAGTTATGCAGAAAATGCCTAGGAAATGTTCCACCATATGCGCAATAAAGAACAACGCAAAGCGGTTGACTCTTGACGTAGACTTCGTTCCAAGACGTGTTCTATAGGTTCTGATTACTGTGACATTGCAGGCCAGGGTAGCACATTCAGGTTTTGTTGCTTTGAATTAATACTAACAATGCAGCCATGCGTTGTTATGCTGCAGAATGACATTACACTGGCTGTTGTGAATGAATGACGTACAATCTCCTACGGTAACGTGCGTCGGATAAATTGCCCTCCATTATCACCTAAGGAGTCCTTCCATGTGTTGTAATTCCACTCTAGACCATAACGTTCCCTCCGCTAAATTGGCGGCGCTGATAACGCAGACGTCAATGTAACGTTACAACGGTAAGCCCAAACACAACCGTAATTGCTGTCGAGATGAAATATTCCTTACAGTACGAGGATTTATCCGTCGATGCACAGGGATGCTTCTAGCGGTCATAGAAGTCGATTGGAATCCATGACGCAAATGTGACGTCCGTGTCTTCCGAAATGACTTGATCGTAGGCGGTATTGAACGGTGCCAATTTGCTGACATCGTCTTCATAGAACGTATACAGGGTTAATAGGAACTCCAAATTGCCCCATTGCTTTGAGACATCCCTATTGCACGCAAACGATCATTTTCAACCATGCAAGAAATTTATCAATCAATTTTTGTCTAAATGCTTTTCATATTCAATACTGTCAGTGAATGGAAGAAATTCGAAATTCTGATCGACTACTGACCACGTGTCGTTTCGGCTCAGAACCCAAGAAAAGCATGCTACGGCTATCAATGTGAATCGACCGTGATATTTAACAAAATGGGTACTCAAACACGCGTCAAGTATATAAAATTATGCCTTTAGGAATAAAGAGCGATCAAAGAATAATTGTATAGTTTTATGTAACTTTAAAGTATTCATTTAGTTTCTTTTTCTCCCTATTATATATATATATATATATTGACTTCATATATTTACTTTCTGATATCTAAACAAGGAAGTGAAACTGGTGATAATATATACAACTGCCATCTAATTTGTAGGAATACAGATAATTGCAATAGCAAAGTTCAAGTAAAACTAATTGTCAATTTTTAGAGTAGAGTGTTTATACAAGATAAAACTCGGCCACTCATATGATGTTTAGGGCTTGCGATAACATTATGATAAATAAAATAGAATGAGTCAATTCGACCCATGCTTATTTTCATATCAAAGAATTAATTGACTGTGTATCAGTTAAATTTATATACAATTGCATACGTATGTCAACAACAAACTATGTTAAAATCATTTCAGTAAAATCCAAGATAAGAACTATTGAGTTCGCAGTGTCTGAACTTGTGGCTTCTCTGCTCTTTGCACTGCTGCTCCACATGGGGAGTTGAGGGAGGGGCTTTTCGGCATCGTAGACGGCTGCTTTTTCGCTGGGGGTGGTGCCCGGGGGTTTGGATGTCTGGTGGTTGGCTGTCGGGGTGCTTGTTTTGTCGGGCGCCGCTCTGGTTCTGCGCGTGGGTGTGCTGAAGTTGATGTGGAGGGTATGCTGGAGTTTCTGGTGGACGGTGGGTTTGTAATGTTCGGAGACGTGGTCTTTCGGCAGGCTGTCGGCGTTCCCGTGGGGGCCGGTTGTGCTCCTTTGTTGGCCGACCTGTTCCTTTGTTCGTGCGAGGCGGACTTCGTTCAGAGGCTGCTGGGGCAGGGGGGGGAGGAGTAAGCGGTGTCCTTTGGTTTGACATTTGGATGTATCGACGTCGTTTTGTCAGTTGATGGTGACAGTTTTCGTACATGTGTCGGTGCGATGTGTCCCTGCGAGTTGGAGATTGGGGATACAGCGGAGTCGGGCACGCACGCTTCATGCTAAGGCATTTTGCTTGATATAAACGCCGACGGGAGGTTAGCGGCGAAGCTATACGATAGACGCGACGATTTCGGCTTTCCCATCGTCAGTTTTCCACATTTGAGTAGTAATATCCCTCAGTCACCCGCATATGGAGTTTATATTTCACAAATGATCCGATGTGCCAGGGCATGCACAACATATGAAGATTTCATATACAGAGGTAAACTACTCACTGACAAATTATTGACACAGGGATATCGAAAACCGCGTTTAATGTCGGCGTTCCGGGGGTTTTGTGGTCGGTATGGTAGTCTTGTTTGCGACTGCTCTGTTTCACTGGGTGAAATGTTGAGTTGCCTTTTCGTTGGTGGTCGTTGGGACGTCTTTGCCGGTTGTGACGAGGATGCGCTCCTCGCGTGTTTCGCTGGACTTGACTGTGGACTCACGGCGGGTGTGACCGGTCGACAGGGGATGCTTGCTACTCCATGGCACCTGATCCCACCTCTTGGTTTCCAGAGGTCCGTGTTTGTCCATTTTTATCGGATTTGTATTTGTGTTCTCGGCTTTCTATTGATTAACACTTTGGTGTCTGAGATTTTTATACTATAAACAAAATTCAGATACCAAAGTATAAATCAATAGAAAGTCCAGGACATGGATACAAATCCGGTAAAGTTAGACAAGTATATATATGGAGAGAGAGAGAGAGAGAGAGAGAGAGAGAGAGAGAGAGAGAGAGAGAGAGAGAGAGAGAGAGAGAGAGAGAGAGAGAGAGAGAGAGAGAGAGAGAGAGACAGAGAGAGAGAGAGAGAATACCAAAGTTATAATGCACCAGACGATCGTTTCCGTCTATTACAGTTCATTAGTTCAGTTTCAATTTCAATATATATCGAGATGAATATACAACAAAGTCCAAAGGTGGTGTAATGTGAAAAAGAGTTGAACTATATCTGTTTCGACGACTGCAGGACCTTTGTGAAGTCCAAACAAATGTTTTGGTCAAAGCTTACGCACTTAAGATAAAATAGTATTACGTGTTCGAAATCATGTTTATTTTGTTGATATTTTTTACATATTGTAACTAGCACTTATCTGTACGTAATGAAATGATCTTTCTGGGAATGAGTCTAGCATTCGATCAACTTTAACTACACTGACGTCGTATATAGCTGATACAATTACTCACATTATGGATATGTGGCAGATTTAATTTTTATGTCAATTTCCTTTGATGTGGTGTGGTATGTTCTTTTTTTGTTTTCTTCCCCCATTGTACAAAGTCATCATAATGTCAGTATATTATGATTATTTGCCCCCCCAAAACCTTACCATAAACATACATGTATAATTTTGCTACGGAAAAATATCAACAAACTGGAAAAAAGTTTGTGAATATAAAGTTGTACATGAAGAGAATTAGGACATTTAAACCGCAAGCTACAGTTTAAGTAATCATATAGATACAGGTATGTATGAATAAAACAATCAATTTTTAAAGTGCTTAAGCTTGTGGACGAATCATATAAATAATTCCCTATATTGATTACCTTCGGGGTAAAAATAAAGAAATACCAAATATCGAAAGTCCATTAGAATACGACAAATTAGATATACTAATGGTGTCAACATGGAGAACAATTGGGTATCAAAAACGTAATGGGATCAGGTGTTCGGAAGAAGTAAACGTCCTTCCCTTGTTAGTATGTCGCACCCAATGATCCCATGGAAACCTCTCATGCTTAAAGTAATTTATATAGTTTCATGCCCTTGTAATTTCTCTCTTTCAAAACTGTAATTTAAAAGTCAAAAAATTTTCTGTTATATAAATATATTTCCATTGCATAATCCACTTACACGAAGACACGAATCGTAAATTTAACATTTTATCTCCTCAACACATTTTATATTTTGTACTCCTCAAACGCAGTTTTAAATATCTTGATCACGTATAAATAACATTTTCATAAACTGAAAGTTATCGATTAGGTACTGTTGAGACATTTTACTTTCGTTTCTTAGTAGTATACCATCGCTTTGTAGTGATCAATTTCCATGCAATGTTTATCTCAATACAAGTTCTAGTAATACAAAGAGACATTTAAGTCATTTAATATTAATCGACACTCAATATCTGAGTACTTCATTACCCCCCCCCCCCCCCACACACACACACATACATACATACATACAACCCTATTCCATACATAGACCCACGCGGACATATCCACACCATATACACACTAACTCCTTCCACCGTAAGTGTAAAACATTCGAGATCATAACGGAAACAAAAGGCATATAATATTAAATCCAGTACTTACCTACACCCAATGTGCAATAATAATAAAGTTCTTCCGTGGGATTTGATAGAATTTTGATCACCAATTGATACCTGTAAAATTCATAGGTGTCTGCTTATCTATTGCTTGTCCTACATATCAGGGTTCTACTGAGTGTAGGGCTGGACATAATCAATAACATTGTAACTTATCTGTATAACAAGTTATTACATTAAACAATATGCGATTCTCTCTCTCCTCTCTCTCTCTCTCTCTCTCTCTCTGTCTCTCTCTCTCTCTCTCTCTCTCTCTCTCTCTCTCTCTCACACACACACACACACACACACACACACACACACACACACACACACACACACACACATATATATATATATATATATATATATATATATATATATATATAGTTGTTTAATTCCTTGGGGAAGAAATTTCGCGTTTTCCCGAGAGGAACGGTTTCGCTGATATTTAATTTCGTATGATTTCCGTTTTCAAAATAGATGCGAAATATACGTTATTTGCCTGGTGTTATATATTTACTAGCAGAAAAAAGAAACTATTTAGTCATTTTATTTATAGATTCATTACAAAATATTATATTTTATTATGTATATCATTATGTAATATTTGGCACTGTTAACATCATTCATTTTTTTACAGTGGTTACTCTTAGACGGATTTCTGCTATAATTTTAGAGATATCTTTTGGCCTTGTATAATACCATTTCTCATTAGAAAATACACATAACTTTTAAATTGCAGCTCAACTGATGAAGTCTAATTGAAAGAAACGATATCTTCGTAATTATTATGTTATTAGTAATATTATTTTGATATTGATATAATCCATTGTCTTTCAATTCAAACATCAAATCACGGACTGTGTCGAGTATACGAACAGCCACTGAACGTAAGTGGATGCAGAACGTTCCACAACTTTAATATCGTGCATGACCGCTATTTGCACTGATGCGTTCCTCACACCTACAACGCCTTGTACTAATCAGGTTATGCAGAAATGCCTTGGGAATATTCCGCCATACCCGCAATAAAGAACGACGCAAAGAGTCCAACGTAGCAGGGGATTAACTCTTGACGTAGACTTCGTTCCATTTCATCCCAAACATGTTCTATAGGCAATACATCTGGTGACATCGCAGGGGAGGGTAGCACATTCACGATTTGTTGCTGTAGATAGTCACTAACAACGCACTGTGTGTGCGCCGTGCGATTTCCTGCTGCAGAATGACGCTACTCTGCTTGTTTTGAAAGAACTGAACACGTGCTGACGTGCAATCTCGACACGGTAGCATGCGCCCTCCAATATCACCAAAGGTAATTCCACCCCAACCATGGCGCCGTCTCTGCCGATTCAAAGTTTTATTCCAGAAACCAATGTTTTTTTTCTATTTCATTGAATAAAAGAAATTCGAATCTATTACCAACCACCTGTCCCTGAGGCTCCATACTCCAAAAAAAAACCGTGTATCGAACGCGGAATTTAACAAACTGAGTACTCAAACAGGTGTTCAGTGTATCAAACTATGCCTGGAAGAATAAAAAGCAGCCAAAGAATACATCTTATGGTTTTATTTACCTTTTAAGTATACAGTTTCTTTTCCCGTGTGTGTGTGTGTGCGTGCGTGTGTGTGTGTGTGTGTGTGTGTGTGTGTGTGAACGTTTATAGGTCTCTCATCTCTAATTAATTTAGAGCTCCACTGGAACCTAACCTGTGTGTGTCTGTGTGTGGGTGGTACTTTGCAAAACTCCAAAACTTGCAATTTGTCTAACAGGTTGGGTTCACGTGGTGCTGTATATTAATTAGAATAGAGAAACTTCATAGTTAAATGTGTAACATTTTGATTCGGAAAGTACTGAAAGCCATATACTTTTAGTCACCTCTGTATAAAAGGCATCTGCCTATAAAATCGATCCAGGGATAACATTTGTTAGGGTTTAAAAATCGATTCGTCTGATTGTACTCATATAGGCGTAATTCAAGAGTCGTCAGTTACTTGGATCAGATCATTAAAACAACTTTTATGCAGAGTAATGCATACTTATGACACCAGGTTGAGATGAGTTGTATGACTTGTGTGGGGGGAATCCTACACTAATCACGTCAGGTTATCGTCTTGAGGTATTGTTTGTTCCAACTCAGGTTGTCACATGTCCCTCATAATTCGTTGGTTTACTGTTCTTCAACGCCCACTCAAAAATCTTTTACTTGAATATGGAGACGTCACTAATGCCGGTGAAGGTCTTAAAATTTTGGCCTATGTTCGCCATTTACGAGCAGTGACGGTTGTTTAACGTGTCCACACCTACTTTGACACAGAACCTCCTCTTTAGTATATCATTCGAAGGACAGGAAACCAACCTGCCGCCGACTGACTCGAACTCAGGTCTGAGCCAGGCCGGTTCTTCATGATTTTGGTGAATATCTATCTATCTATCTATCTATCTATCTATCTATCTATCTATCTATCTATCTATCTATCTATCTATATATATATATATATATATATATATATATATATATATATATATTCATTAGAAAATTGTATCTTCGAAGTAAAATTTCGTTTTTTGCATGGGTTCGATATCTGCGTCATTAATTCCACATGCGTTGTACAGAAAGCAACTGTAGAGTCCGCAACATACTTTATAATATTTTATACTGTCAAACTTCTTTAAAGGCACTCAAAGGAACAGGCAAAATTAGCTGTTACAGACAGATGGCCTTGATAAAAAGGTCGACTTATGTAAAACGGTGAACAGCAATAATGATTAATTGGCTGTCTCAGGCAGGTGGCCTGTATACAGAGGGTACAAATTTGACTATGTAAACCAATGTAGAAAAATGATGATATAAATTTTTTTAAGTATCATTACGTTTTCATTCTTACTCAATAATGTTTTTACACACACGTTTGTTCGTAACATTACATACAAATAACACTATGAAATGAGATTATATCAAGGGCACCTTGATTGACAAGTTGCATACAAAAGGCGATATAACGTCGAAGTCATACAAGTGTCATAATTTTACTTTACACGTGTAAACAACAATATCTATGAGCAATCGCATTAGGTCAACTCTCTCTCTCTCTCTCTCTCTCTCTCTCTCTCTCTCTCTCTCTCTCTCTCTCTCTCTCTCTCTCTCTCTCTCTCTCTCAATTGTAGGTTACGTTATCTAAACTGTATATTGATACGCAGTTCGACTCATCTCATCCCCAAACATATTATTATTGCTTCCTTTATAACGCTTTAACATGCACAAAATGTCTGATAAGATAAAATTGGGTAAACAGAAGGTAGTCAACATAGATTTATCTACAAATGTCTGTATCAAAGGAATAGATCCTGATAACGCTGGTCGCATAGGGTTTGTATAATCACAGGAATTTATACACAGGTGCTACTTATCGTATTAACTATAATAAGACTTGTTTGTAACTAAAAGTGTTTCATATCGACTTATGGTTAATGACTGGTGTTCACATTTTTTGTGTGTGTGGTTGTGTGTTACAGTATCCTTTCGTCTATATGTCCTCTGATGTCGTGGTTTGTCTTTTGCTATTTTTGATGCTGCTGCTGCTGCTGCTGATGATGATGATGAAGATGATGATGACGACGACGACGACGATGATGATGATGATGACGACAATGGTTATGTCTCTGTCATTTGCCCTCTTCTTTGAAATGATAACTTTGGTATTGTTAATGATATTTTAAACAAAACTTTCTGGGTCTTTTCAAAAGCAATTATGTAGTAGGAAGTGTCACAAAACAATTCATAATAGATAATATCACAAAGCATTTCGTAGCAGAAAATACCACAAAGCTTTTTACAGCAGCAAATATCAACAAGCATTTTACTTCAAAATATTTCTCAAAACATTTTGTAGATGAAAATGCCACAAATCATTTTAAAGAAAACGTTTTACAGCTGAAAATACCAAAGAGTATTTAACAGCAAAAAATATCACAAATCAGTTAACAGCAGAAAATATCACAAATAATTTTGTAGTAGAAAATATCAAAATCATTTTACAGTAGAAAATTTCCAAAAAGAAATTTGTAGCAAAAAATATCACAGATAATTTTGTAGCAGAAAAAAAAAACAAAGAATTTTGTAGCAGAAAACATCAAAAAAGCATTTTGTAGGAGAAAATATCGCAAAGCAGTGTACAGCAGAAAATATCAAAAAGCATTTTGCAGCAAAAAATACCAGATAATTTTGTAGCAGAAAACATCAAAAAGCATTTTGTAGCAGAAAATATCAGAAAGCATTTTGCAGCAAAAAATATCAAAATAATTTTGTAGCAGAAAACATCAAATAGCATTTTGTAGCAGAAAATATCACAGAGCATTTTACGGCAGAAACTATCTACAAGCATTTTACAGAAGAAAATGTCACAAAGCATTTTGTAGTAATTATCAATGTTGGATGTATTTATTGTGTCTGCTAGCCAAAATGAACGCGGTGATTAAAACAGGAAGCCGTCACTACACACAAAATATTAATGTGGTTTCTGCCAAGTTTCCACACGGACACCAGGGGTTCATACAGTTTCTGCATGCGTACTTTACAGTGTCCACCAATTCCGGTCTTTTCTGCAACAGAAATTTGCGGGAAACCTGAACTTTAATCCTAGTTTCAGTGTGTTGAAACCATCTGGATTCGTGGATGCTTAAATAGGTTTAGGGAAACTGAAGTGCATGCCTAGTTTTATCACGTACATTAAGACAACCATTGAATTTGAGTAGAATGTTCCAATGTTCAGGGTAGTCATTGTGGTCATAGCCAACAACTGTGCTGATTCATGATGCTATTTACAGAGGAAATCCGAATCCTTTCAACCCTCCTGATGGTAATAGACTGGCCAATGATATGGAGAGAATCATATCATTGAAATATATGGGGTGAAATGTTCAGAAAACAAAGGAAAAGACAAAAAGAAAGTATTGCTATTATTGAACTATTTTGGTTACACATGTAAAACTGGAATTATACAATCGTGAAACTGATCGATTCACCTAAAATGAAGAAGTACCAATGGATAATCGAAACTGACAGGTATTTGAAATACGACAAATTAGATATGCAAATGGTCGCGACATGAAGAACAACGGCGAATTCCATACGGAATGAGACCAGATGTCCAGAACAACGTATTTGTATAGCTTTGATAGACAACAACTTATGACAATTTGGTTGTATTATTGTTCATTTTGGAACAGCGTGAAAATTATTTTTGAAAATTTATTTCCATTTAGGAATTCTTAGAACTCGAGTTTTAAGGAAAGCAGATATACAACTACAAGGGTCATGTCAGTGTACTCTAAGGTAAAAAACTGTTGCGCTACGTTCGACGCCCGCGCGAGCGATCGGGGGTCGGCGTAACGCGTATGACGACGAGGAGCAGAGTCCGAAAAGGGATCCGTACGCGGCTTCGTCCGCACGGCGAACGGCTAGGTACCGGCCGGTACGCACGCGGCTACGACGACGGCTAACGCGAAGAACGCCTCCGAACCGACGGAAACGACGGCGGGCGAACTCGTGAAACTAACGGAACAAAACCGGAAACGTACACGAGACAACCGTGGCGGACGGCCGCTCGGTGCGAAAAGGGGGCGATTGCACGAGGACGCGACGATTGCAGACGCGATGAGGAGCAATGGTATACAACCCGGCGAGCCGCGTCTCGTGACGACGCGAATTGAGACGGGGAGGGCGCTCGCACCGACGGAGACGGCAGCGGAAACGGCGGGAGAGAGAGAGTGCGACCCGCCGAACGCCGGCGCGAAGAAGTCAAAGTGAGTAATCCGGTACGGAAGCGGCGGAAGGAGGAGCAAAGAGATGCCGATTGGGGCAGCAGACAGGATCACGAAACGGTCCGCGCGAGCGGAGCGGGCAGTGCTGCAGTGATGCAACGGGTTTGCGAAGAAAACGGCGACGCGAGAGCGGCGCAATCACTCGCGGCGCGCTCGAACGTGAGAACGCGAACAACGTCGAACGCGCGACGCAATCCCAAACGGCGACCGCGTATGACGCCGAAGCACGGGCGCGCGCACCCTCGAAACTAACGTCGGCCGGATGGAGCGTCTGAGGCCGAGCAACAGACGCGGAGAACGTGCGGGGAAGACGCACGCTCGTGGAAGCGCGCCCAACGGCGCGGGGGAAACGCACTAGCGCGAAAACGAAAGACGCGGGAGCGACTGCGGACGACGCGCGTTGGAGACTAACGGACGCGGGGGTACTGACGCGAGGACGGAGGGGACGAAGCGTAGCGGGCGCAAAAACGACGCGCAACGGAACGAGCATCGAGGGGGAGGACGTTAGATAACGACGGGGGGGGGGCCGGACGTAGGACTGGGACGGGAACTTGCGAACGCGGCGGGACCGTCCTGCGTCGGACAGGGCGAGAGTACGGAACGAGCAACACGGGGGATACGCGCGACACGACCGCGACGAACTAATGCGGCGGAAGTTGGCCGACGACGAACGAGGCGCGAGCGACGCGTCGAACGAACGAAAAATGTAACGGTTGCCAGGACATGGCGATAAACCCGCGCGACGGCAAACGGGAACCGACGACGGAGACCCGCCGACGGACCGGCGGAGAATCAGAGCGGAGCTGCGTGAGCGGACGGGCGTGGGACAATGAAGAAGTACGCGGAACGACAACGGCGCTCGCTACAATGGGCGCTTAGACTGTCGCGAGCCGACGTGGGGTGGGGGGGCACGTCTCGTTGGGACAACGGGAGGCGAAACGGGACGAACGAAACGGGTACGGGCGCTACGCGAAAGAAAGAACGGGGACACGCGTTCAAACGCGGCTACGAAAGATGAGCCGGGGGGCGCAGGAGCCATTGGAGACGGACGCCCGGTCCGAATTCGGATGGACGCGATCGCGCGAGAGGAACGAGGTTTGACAGCGGCGACGTGGTGGCGGCGCCACGAGACTCCGGGACGTCGTCACAGCACGTTCCAAGGAAGCGTAGATCGGACGGAGGCGGGGCAACGAGGCGGAGAGGAAAACCTCGCGGGGAACGGTGAGCGCGTAAAGTCGACCTATCAAACGGGACGGCCGACGTCGGCGCGTTTACGTCACGCACGCTGATAGGCCAACTCTTGAGACGAAGCGTATGAACAGCGCAGGTGCCGCCGATCGATACGACGGAAACGCGGATGGAAGACGCCGTAACGAAGAGCGGGGCTCAGCTTAAGGAAAAACGAAGAGAACTACGTCCTCGCACGAGAAAGGCGAGCGACAGCTGTGAAAACGACAACGACCGACCGAACGCGTGACCGACGTGACGCCATCGTCGCAAGGCGTGGCGATAAAACGGAAGATCGGGGAGCAGAAGAGAACTCAACGCGATCGTGGCGCACGCGGAGACGACGGCATTCTCCGTGAATTGGGGAATAGCGTTGAAGGGACGTAACGCGCGCGCGAGGGTGAGGAACGGGCGAGCCACACGAAAAAACCGGGTAAGGACGCGCGACGCGACGAACGCGTCAACGATGCCGGTAAGGGTAGGCGGGCCGGTGGCGGGAGGGGAAGTGACGGTGGAACTAACGGCCGAGGCGAAGAAACTTCGCCGAGAAAGGACGCGCGCCGAGTGTGTCCACGTTGTACTAAGCCGAACGGCACAAAAGTTTGGCGAGGAAACCGCACGCAGGGTACGAAGCCGCTGACGACCAACGGAAGGTGAGTCAGGGCGACGCGACGCTGTCGCGAGCGACGATACGTCGCCGAGGTGCACGCGCCGACGCGAATAGCCGACGACCGCACCCTAAAACGCGAGACAACGAGACGAGGAGCCAACGACTGCCGTCGTAAAGCGCAGAAGCCAGACTGGCCGCCGGATGGGCAATGGTCGCGAGCCAAACGTGAGGCGCTACGACAAACGTTCGCCTGTACGGGACGACTCGGGCGCGGCCCGGCGTGGGGAGTCGTGGCGTGAACGTGGCACGCGCGCGACGCGGGCGTTGGCCAGCGAGCGTGCGCGCGCCACGGCGGTCGGGCAGTAGCTACGAACCGTCAACGGCGTAATAAGGATGGGTACGAGGCCTTATCGAATACTCGAACCGGATAGGTCGTGAACGGAGACAAAGGTGCGGGAAAAACGCGGCAGACGAGTAAACGAAAGACACACGTGGACGAACGTGGACCGTAACGACATGGCGAACGCGACAGGAGCCAGACGGGAAGCAGTCCGTGCGAAAACCGTAGTAGGACGCGCCGACCGTCAAACGTCTGAAATGGCCAATCGCGACGGGGTCAAGCAGAACACCGCGGCGGGTGTCGCGCGACGTCACACGGGCGCAATAGGTTCACGCCGTCGCTTTAAGGCGCCCGCCGAACTAGCACGCGACTAGTACGCGCCGGAACGCGACCCCACGGGCGACGAACCGACCCGCGCGCGGCCGCGCAGGACAGGTACGGTAGAATTAGGTGAGGCCGCGCGTGACGAGAAAGGACGGGATACGCGGAACGGGTATGTGCAACACGGCGGGTACACGCGAGCGGGGGAGTCAGGAGGGGGGTGGACCGAATTCGGGAAACTAAGACGCAACGCCGGGAAGGGCGGACGGCGGAGAGGACAGATACGACGACGTGAGAGATCGGAATCGAACGCGGTCGTTACAGAGTTCCCAGTTGCAACGAACGAACAGTCAACTCGGGCCGAGAACGTGGAGTACGAGTCGAACGACGAAGCAGACGCCCGGAATCGAGAGAGCGCGTCCGGCACGAACGCGTATCGAGGCAACGGGGACAACGTGTCGATCAGCAGGGTGCTCAACAAACGCCGCGGCCGAGTCAGACGGAGGGCAACGAACGGAACGTCGGGGGTGCGAGAACGTCCGACACGCGAAAACTCGAAAACGGGTCGGAGTGACAACGACGCGGAACGGAAGGACTGCCCGCGACATGAACGTGCACGCCAGCGCGCAAGACGGGGAGCCAGTCGGACGTCAAGCGGCGGCGATGGACAGAGCGGAACGTTCGACCCGACGGTCCGGGACGACGACGTGCGGGGAACTTGCGATGACGGTGTCACGGAACGTGACGGCGGCGAACGGGAACGCGACGAAACAACGGGCGCTCCGGATGCACGCGCGTCACCGGACGCGCCGCACGGTCACGTAGCGACGGACGAGGACGGGTGAAGGTCAGCCGAGTTCACACGGACTCGGCGTGTGCGGGTACGCGGAATGAACGTGTGGAGGACACGACGATACTCACGCCGGGGCGAGAACGCGGGCGCACGCCGGTGGGGCAACCGACAGATACTCGCTGACCCGGCAGACGTCGCATCCAAGCACGGACGAAAGCGAAACAGGGACGAAAAACGGCAGCGCGGGGTACGGGCAGAGCCTCGAAACAGGCGGAGGAAGCACGGCTACACGGAAACCACAACTAACGGCGACGGCAAAACGCGAACGGGAGCAGTCGACACCGGGGTTGGAGACAGCGAAACGCCCGGCAAAGACAGCATAAACCAGCGGGGCCGGGCGAGGCGAGGATGTACGCGCACGCGGGCAGAAGCGATCGAAGCGCCCGCCCTGCCGTGCGGCCGACGCAGAACGGGAGAAACGGAGGACGTGTAGTTCGGGGTCGATGCGCGGTACTTGACATTCGAACGGAGAAGAACGTGGGAGGACCGGGCGGCGGACCGGACGCAACGGGCGGAATGGAGACGCGGACGACGAACGGGCGGGCACAACGGAGCAAGACCCGGGTGAGACCGGCAATTGGATTTCGACAGGAAGAGGCTGAAGCGTCGCCGCCTTCAGAAAGACGGGATGGTGCGCTGGATCGCGAATACGCGAGCGACGGCGCGGATGGGCCCGAAAACGGACAGCGCAGTTCACGGACGCAAGGAACCGCCGCGCCCGATGCGTTAGCCGCGAAAGCCAGCGCTGAAGGAAAGTGGACGGGGGGGGCAGAGAAACGCAGACCCATAGAGGAGGGATGCGGAGAGACACGGGGCGGACGCCAGCGAGGAAGTTAACCATGAACGGCCGGGGCGTACGAGTCGCGTGTCGAACTTAAGGAAGAAACGACGCGAGCACGGTGAACGACAGCTCAACGCCGGGAAACGTGGGTCGGTAACGATAAGAACTCCGACTGGGGGTCACTGCATTAGTCGGGAAAGAACGGCCGATTATTGGAATCAGGACGCCGCCACGCACTGACGGGGGGGCGGCCGTGAAGTACCCGGCAAAACGCCGGCCGAGTAAGTGCGTACGGCCAGGCGAACACGCTGGACCGGAGACGCACGAAACGACGGAACGGATTCAAGCGAGGCCGCAGTGGTCCGCGTCAGGACGAGGAAATTCGGCGAGCGCGGACGGGTAGGAGCTCGGGGCGACGCGGTAGTGAGCGGGGAGGAGACGAGCGCGCCCGGACGCGTGGTCACGCAGTGTAAGACGCGAGCGAGAACGAACGGGGCGCCGGGAGCTACGGATGGGACGCGCCGAGCATGCGGAGATCGAGACGTCACGATGAGCGGCGACGGCTGGACGCACCGAGTCGTGGATGGTACGCGCGGAGAGATGACGCGCGGCGGGGACGGGGCATACGCACCAAGACGCGCGGGAAGAGGGCAGCCGAAAAGCGCGGTAAACGACCGCTGGGAACTGTCCGCCGGAGAGAGAACATTGCCGGGAACGCCGGGCGGCGGGGAACGACGAGACGCCGGGACGACACCGAAGCTGCGAGGGCGAGGCTGCGCTAAGGTAGGCTTCAGGTCGGATGACGCCAGAAAGTGGCCACCGTCTGAAGAACGCTAGCGCTGGTGTACGAGGAGGTGCGTACGCGCCGCACTATAACGACCAGAATGACAGCAGGGTTCGGAGGACGTGAAAAACGCAACGCGAATAACGCCGAGGTCGAGGCCGAGGGGCGACGGTAGGAAGACACGTAAGCCACGCGCTAACGACTGAGGCGAACGGCACCGGGCGAAACGGCGCCACGAGGGACGGCGACGAAGATCTGGAGCAGACTGGAACGCTGTCGCAGATGACGCGTGCGAAGAAACGAGACCGGAACGGCCCGCGCTTGACAACGGTGCGGGCGGGGTGACGTCGCGCGGGAACGGGCGGTGTCGCGATCGGGCGGACGGCTGGACCTCCCGCTGCGCGACGGAGAAACGTAGTGCGGCACGAGAAGACTGACGCGGAGGACGATCAAGGGGGGTGGAGTCATAGCAAGCGGGCGCGGTTACCTGGACGCACGACGAGCGAGACTGCGGACGAGGTAGCGCGGGGGGAAACGGCAGGCGTTACGGACAAACTGAACCCCGACGGCGCCGAGGGCGGGCGCGTTGTAGGCGGTCGACGTGCGGGCGCCCACGGACGGACTGAACGCGCGGCGGCGGCGCAAGTGAAACTGGGAACGCTGGAACGCTGTCGCCGCGGACAACGCGAACGGTGACGCGCCGCCTAGAGTCGCGACAGACGGAGTCACGGCGAATCAGACGTTTGATTCCAAATCGGACTTCGCCAAGACGCAAGCGCGGGGCGCGCGGCGCTACGAGACGGAAACGGCGGAAGCGCGCGACGGAACGGCCGCACCGGAGTGACGAGAACTGTTTACGAAACGAGCAGCGAAACTAACGACGCGCGCCAATAGGGGACGCCGATTTCGGCGCTTCGCCGGACGGGAACGGAGAGGGATCGGCCGCGGGCGGGCGGGACGGGACAGGGACAGGTCGCGAACGCGAAACGGCGGGCGTAAATCTAGGGCGACAGCGACGTAGTCCCCGGTGGGGCCGGGAGACGAGACGCGGCAGGCAGTAGGTGGGAGGGCGCGCTAGGCCGCCGAAACGCACCACGAACAACGCGTCGGCGCACGCAACGAGTACGACGTAGAACGCTCGTACGGGCGCGTCGGACGACTAAGGACAGCACGCGACGAGCCGGGCGCGAGCATGGCGTGACTTAGGGCTGACCCGGAACGAACGCGACAGAACGGCGGCAACGATAAAAGCCGCGCCTCGCGAATTATCTACACTGTGTGACGTCCGGACGAGCCCCAACTAGAAAAACAGATGCGATACGACACGGAAGGCGACAACGTACCGCTGCGGCTGACCGGAGGGCCGAGGGAGGCATACGATAAGAGCAGGCGCGACCGAACTGACTACGTAGGAAGGTGGAAGCACCCCAACGGGGTACCGGTAGCTAACGGGTAGCGATAGACAACGTGCGCGGCGACAGATAGACGGTAAACGTTCGCGTGGGGACGTGGCGAGGGCGACGCGTCGGAGGTGACATGAACGGGGCGATGAGCTCGTGACGGGCGCAAGGCGACGGGAGCGGGGAGAGCGGCGCAGAAACGCGGGTTGACGTGTTTCGAAGGAGGGGAGAGGCAGACTGGGCGGCAGACGGGGGAAAACGGTATCCCGGAGCATACCGTACGCGCGGCGGGGTCACGGAGCGACGACGGGCGGCACTAGGACGCGCAGTACTGGTGGAACACGGGGGGAGAGTACGGAGGGGTGCAGCGCGCGCGGCGCACGGGACACGCTGCTCGACCGGACACGGGGGGAACTCCGTGCGGCGTTGCGACACAACGGCGGGACTGCAGACGTAAAACCGGATCGGAATTATACAATCGTGAAAACGGGTCACCCGGACGCTGATCGATTCACATAAAATGAAGAAGTACCAATGGATAATCGAAACTCACAGGTATTTGAAAAACGACAAATTAAATATGCAAATGGTCGCGACATGAAGAACAACGGTGAATTCCATACGGAATGAGACCAGGTGTCCAGAACAACGTATTTGTATACCTTTGATAGACAACGACTTATGACAATTTGGTTGTACGATATTGTTCCGTGGTTTTTGGAACAGCGTGAAAATTATTTTTGAAAATTTATTTCCATTTAGGAATTCTTAGAACTCGAGTTTTAAGGAAAGCAGATATACAACTACAAGGGTCATGTCAGTGTACTCTAAGGTAAAAACTGTTTTATGTTATAAATGATAAATGTATCGAGTCAGTGGGGGAAATCCTTAACACAGTGTGCTCGTAGAATTTGGGTCCTTGTTATTTACCTGCTTTTGGTTTTAATAATATTTATTCAAATGGTAAATTGACGTCTGAATTTTTTAATTCATCTTTCCATATTCCAATGCACTGTACTGAATGCAAGGTAGTCAGAACAAATGAATAGGAGAGAAAGTATAGTCAGAAAAAATGGGCGACAAATATGTATGATGGTCATAACAAAGGGATAGGAGAGAAAGTATAGCTAGAAAAATGGAGGAGAGAAAATATGGAAATGCGAAATATACTTTTCTAGGGTAATTCATAAAACCGTGAGAGAAAAGTATGAAGTATATTGTAGGTATACTTTTTTTTTAACTCGTCATGAATTAATATAATCCTTCCAATGGTTTGCATGGCCTTTTTTGTCTACAGCCAATAGCGAGGTTTTAGGAATCCGTGACTTTGGGTAACTTGCTCAGTGTGTTCTTTGGTATCTGCATTTTTTTAGTGTGTGGATACTGTTTACACATTCCAATCATCTGCGTTGAATTTTAATTTGAATCTGATTTTCAAGTTCCCGTATGTTGTCGCTCATCGTCTGTTAGTAGTGATCAATTTCAGAAATTTTAGAAACCACTATATCAATTACATGTATGGTCAAACATATTTATCATC